>JAVJIF010027739.1:0-78474 GCA_038442645.1 Agave tequilana
CGCTCCAAGAAGCGCACGACGGTACTTGTGGAGCTCATCAGCCAGGTCCAAAACTTAAGGACAGGTTGCACAGACTTGGATACTATTGGCCAAACTATGATATCCGATGCCATCCAATATGCACGAAGGTGTAAAGCGTTTCAAATCCATGCAGATTTCATACACCACCCTCAGAGTTGCTCCACCCGACTGTTGCTTCATGGCCATTTGAAGCATGGGAATAGATGTCGTAGGGCCAATTAGTTCCTCTTCGACGAAAGGTCACCGGTTCATCCTGGCAATAACCGATTACTTCTCAAGTGGGCAGAGGCTATACCACTAGTTGAAGTCAAAACCTCTAAGTGGTTATTTCACCAAGACCATGTCATCCATCGATTTGGTGTCCCTAGGCGGATCATCCACGACAACGGTCGCCATTTCATAAGCCAAGTATCTATCGGTTCTGCGATAAATACCGAATTCAGAATGTGGCTTTAACTGCCTATAATCCCGCCGCTAACGGCTTGGCGGAAGCTTTCAACAAAACAATCATCAAGCTACTCAAGAAATTCGTCTCCTCGAACAAGCGAGATTGGGACGAAAAGCTTGGTGAATGTCTTGGGCCTACCGAACCCACGGTTCGGACACCAACAGGCAATACGCCTTTTTCCCTGGTATATGGGGGCGAAGCAGTCATCCCGTTGGAAATCCAGATGCCGTCATGCGAGTCGCTCTGACCACTAAGATCACATCAAAGGACAATGATCGTTGCGTCTTCAAGAGCTCGAAGCCCTAGATGAGAAGCGTTTACAAGCTCAGCAACACATCGAGCTGTATCAAGCTCGAATTTCAAAAGCCTTCAATAAGAAGGTCAGACAAAGAGTCTTCCAGAAAGGAGACATGGTTTTAGTCGTCAGACGACCGATGATTATGACGCACAAAATCAAAGCAAATTTCAGCCTAAATGAATGACCGTTCGTAATAGAAACAGTCTATTCAAACGGAGCTTACCGCCTTATGACTTCAGATGGCGACCTACTCATGATGCCGATCAATGCAAGTTCTTAAAGAAGTATTATCCTTAATCAAGGATCCTTCTCATGATCAAGTTAACACTACACCTCTGATCAAGATCTTCGTGTCCAAAGTACACACAAAGAGAGCCTTTCTCTTCCTCCAAGCGAGATCATACAACCATAAACAAGTAGGAACCTGTCGTGCACTGGTTGTCCCTAAGATGAATCAAGGTTATGCAGACATTAACCAAATGATTCAATATCCTTAACTATTAAGGACAGAGGAAAATTTGGCTTTTAAGTCCCAACATAAGTCCTCGACAACTCATCATGCTGAGAGGGAATAGCATGGCTAGCCCAATTCCAACGGTAGTTGGTAAAGGCATATCAAACCGTTGACAGCTGGGGATTTGCTAAAAATCCTAAGGGACCAGTTCCCATTTGATTCCCTCTCCAAAATCACTTACCAATTCTCGTCTATAGAATGGTAAGACCACATATACATTCCGCTGTTACGTTAACATTAAACCTATGACAGCAATTCCTTCGTTATTTCCTGTGAAAACGAGATCTCTAAAATCACTTACCATTCTCGTCCATAGAATGGTAAGACCACATATACATTCCGCTGTTACGTTAACATTAAACCTATGACAGCAATTCCCTCTTATTCCCTGTGAAAACGAGATCTCCAAAATCACTTACCAATTTCTCGTCCATAGAATGGGTAGACCACATACACATTTCACTGTTATGTTAACATTAAACCTATGACAGTGATTCCCTCGTTTCTCCCTGTGAAAACGAGACCTTTTCCCAAACTCCATTACAACCTTGAGCCCTGTTGATATTTACAAAAGACAGGTCTCGATACTTATTGACATTTACAAAGATAAGTATCACCAACCTTGAGCTTGGTGGCGTCTCAATCGGTTATGTCATTGCGACCTCTGAACCAGCAGACAGCCAAGTCTCAATTTCGAGCTTGTTGACATTTACAAAAGACAAGTCTCAACCCGAGCCCTGTTGACATTTACAAAAGATAGGTCTCGATACTTGTTGACATTTACAAAAGATAAGTATCACCAAACCTTGAGCTTGGGTGGCGTCTCAATCGGTTATGTCATTGCGACCTCTGAACTAGCAGACAGCTAAGTCTCAACCCCGAGCCCTGTTGAAATTTACAAAAGACAGGTCTCGATACTTGTTGACATTTACAAAAGACGAGTATCACCAAACCTTGAGCTTGGTGGCGTCTCAATCGGTTATGTCATTGCGACCTCTGAACCAGCAGACAGCCAAGTCTCAATTTGAGCTTGTTGATGTAACGCCCCGATCCCAAAGATACGGGAACGTCACTGCAACGCATATACGTAGGTCAGATGGTGCCCCCACGTATATACGCTAAGCATAAGTACAACAAGTATCAGAGTACAACACACAGCGTGGTATATTCATATGCCAACTTACAAGAGATAAATACAAAGCTATACAAGTTTGATAAGCAAAATCACTTTACAAGTGTCCTTTATCACAACCCAAGTCCAAAATGAACGATATACAATCAAAAATACAAAATGCTCACGAAATGGATGGAGATCCCGTGAACCAAAAGGAAGAGTCGAGCACGATAGGACTAGAGCCGGTCAGCCTGCTCACAAATATAAGCCCGGTCCTCCGTGGAAGGCTCCACTTCGTCCAAGCCTCAGAATCTGAATATGCAAATCCAAAGGGTCAAGACATATAATAACAAATAAAGGATAGTCAAGTGACATAAGGATCATGAATAAAGGTAATGAAGTTACAATAAATAGCAACGAATAACAAGCGATGTAAACTCAATAAGATAAGATCATATCAACAAATCTATAATTAACGTCTTATTATTATTACTTGTCTTACTGTGATATCTAGCTATGTGACCCAGCGTCCCAGAGCACATAGATCCATATCCTAGTGAAACAAGGTTGTTATTGGAAACAGCGGTTGTATCGACGAACTATGTTTACAGTGGGTCCCGTGCATGCCCGGGACCACGGCCCAGTATTGTTCCGTTGCTTGAAGACGGAACCTGCCGCTAGGCTAACAGGAGGTCTTATGTATGCCCTTGTCATGACAGTAAACAGGAAAGGAGGAAGCACTCCCCTCGGTCCCCTGGAGTACCGCAGGTAAGACCGGGAAAATATAGTGCACAACCTAATACCACTGTAAACACGAACACATATCGATATTCCGCATATTTCCCCCGACCCATGTGTAAGTTGGTGCTTTTTATGTAAAAGTCAAGTGTATCATGCTTAGTTTTAAGGGATGGCATGATAAGTGGTGATATTATTGTTTAACATGTCATGGAACGAGTATATGCAATAATAAGTCATGAGGTAACAAGAGATACATCCATCCAGTAATAGGTCATGTAGAGCCAGTATTGAAGCATGAACAGCAAGATATAATACATATGTAACAAGTATAAAAACCAAATTCAGACAGAAATTAACTATGACACACAGTCAGGATTAGTCGACTAGGGGTAAGGGTTAGTCGACTAATACTGGGATACAGAGTTAGAATTCTGTTTCAGGGAAGTTAGTCGACTAGGGTAGGAAGGTTAGTCGACTAATAGGGAGTTCTAGTCGACTAATGGACACTTAAGTCGACTAAGTCTGCTGATACAGAAGGTTGGGTTTCTGGTCCAGGAAGGATTAGTCGACTAGGTAAATTAGGAGTCGACTAATATGGGTTTCCAGAGAGTTGTTAGTCGACTAATATTTGGGGCAAGTCGACTAATACTGGGTTTTTCCAGAAAACTAAGTTTCAGCTAAGTGTTCTAGTCGACTAGTTCCTATGATGAGTCGACTAATACTGTGAAGAACAGTGAGCAGATCAAATTTCTGGAAGTGGTTTGATGTTTCAATTCGTGGTTTTTGGTGACCTAGGTGTACAAGAAGTGTAGATATAAGTATTCTAGGGCTAATACAAGTCTTGGTGAGTGAAATACTCACTTGGGATAGGTTCAATTGTGACTTGATCCAAGGATGAGGATGATGGTTGAAGTTGAGGTCCTTGAGGAAGCCCTAGATGAAGCCCTTGAGGAAGTCCTTGAAGCCTTGAGGTGGAGATGAAGAGATTGGGTTCATGGAGCTAGGGTTTTTTGCTAGAGGGAGAAGGAGATTGTGGAGTTTTCTCTTCTCTTGTTGAAGTGAAAGAGAGAAAAAGAGTGATTGCAAATGAATAGGAATTTATAGTTTGGGATTTTTGTAAAGGGGTTGGAAATTGGATAGAAGTGAGGGGTTTTCTTGCAAAAGGAGGGTGAGGTGAGTGTCCTCTCTTTGGCCACTTGGCCGGCTGGTGTAGAGGGAGAGAGTGAGTGGGTTAGGTGAAGTGTGAGTGGAAATGAGTGGAAATGAAGTGGAAAAGGAATTTTGCAAATTTTGGAAAAATGCCCGAAATTCAAGTATTTTGGAATGGTCTGAAAATTTTACCAAAAATCAAGAATAATATTTGAAGACCAATGGTGAAATTCGTTGGAAGAAATACTGTATAGATTTTTAATTAAAAATCCCGGAATCAGTTATTTACCGACTCCGAAAGAATTTTCATAAATTTATAAAATTCTCAGAAAAAGAGTA
Source organism: Agave tequilana (assembly GCA_038442645.1). Classification (NCBI taxonomy): domain Eukaryota; kingdom Viridiplantae; phylum Streptophyta; class Magnoliopsida; order Asparagales; family Asparagaceae; genus Agave; species Agave tequilana. Next base: position 4,625 of record JAVJIF010027739.1, read on the forward strand.
TAGGTAAGAAATATGATTCTAAGAAATAAAGTCTAAAGGACTTTCTAGAAATTCCTAACAGTTTGGAAGATAAAAATTCGGAAATCGGCCAGCGGTACTGGCCGACACCGGTTTCGGAGAAATTCATTTAATTCCAGAAAATTCCAGAAAATCACATAAAATCTAAAATATTGGAAAATGATATTTGAAATTAAAATCGGTCAAATACGGAAGGTACATCGGAAAATACGGCCAAAGGACTGAATACGTAACTAGGCACGTATTCCGGGAGAGGGGATATTACATCTACCCACCTTACAAAAATTTCGTCCTCGAAATTTCATAAGGTGAAAGATAACAGGAAAAGCAACAGATAGATATGGATACAAGGAAGATAACGGTAAAGAGAGTAGAAGAAAAGAGTCTTACCCAATCAAGATGTGAAAAGTTGAGGATAACGCTCCCGATAACGTCCTCACGCTCCCAAGTGGCCTCTCCTGGCGCATGCCTGTTCCATGACACCAATACCAATGGAATAGCTCTGTTCTTCAGTGTCTTGACACTCCTATCCAGAATGGCCAACGGCTGTTCTTGGTATGATAAATCCGGTTGTAGCTCCAGCTCGGAATGATCCAGAATATGGCTGTCATCCCTGACATACTTCCTCAACTGAGACACGTGGAAGACATTATGCACCCCGTCCAAAGATGGCGGTAATGCCAATCTATAGACACATCTCCCACGCGATCCAGGATCTCGAATGGGCCAATATACCTTGGACTAAGCTTCCCACGAGCACCGAACCGGATCACTCCCTTGGTAGGTGATATCCTCAAGAATACATGATCTCCAACCTGGAACTCCAATGGCCTTCTCCGAGTGTCTGCCCAACTCTTCTGCCTACTCTGAGCTGCTCTGAGATGATTTCTGATAACCCTGACTTTCTCTGTAGTCTGCATCAGAATCTCTGGTCCCAAAAGACTCCTCTCACCGACTTCATCCCAACAAATCGGTGATCGGCACTTCCTACCATACAATGCCTCAAAGGGTGCCATCTTAATACTTGCCTGGTAGCTGTTGTTATATGAAAACTCAGCCAAGTGAAGATGGTCTTCCAAGATCCCCCAAAGTCAAACATGCAAGCCCTCAACATATCTTCAAGGATCTGGATAGTCCTCTCAGATTGTCCGTCCGTCTGAGGATGATAAGAAGTACTGAATTTCAGACGAGTTCCCAGACTTTCTTGGAGACTCTCCAGAAATGAGATCTGAACCTGGTGTCTCTATCTGACACAATACTAACTGGAACTCCATGCAGACGAACCACCTCCTTCATATACTTATCTGCCAGAACCTCTGTCGACTGGCCTACCCTGAATGGTATGAAGTGAGCTGACTTGGTGAGGCGATCAACTATCACCCACACCGCATTATTACCCCTGGGACTCCGAGGCAATGCCGTCACGAAGTCCATGGTGATGTGCTCCCATTTCCACTCGGGTATCGGCAAAGGTTGAAGAAGTCCAGCTGATCTCTGATGCTCGATCTTTATCTGCTGGCAAACCAAGCACTTAGCAACAAACTGGGCTATCTCCCTCTTCATGGCATTCCACAAAAGTGCTTTTTCAGATCCTGGTACATCTTGTTTCCTCCTGGATGTATAGAATAAGCTGAACTGTGAGCTTCCTCCAAAATCTTCTGTCTGACTTCTCCTCGGGGAACACAAAGTCTATCTCCAAAATACAATGCACCATCTGGATGGATACATATATCCGTCCTCAATCCAGCCTCCACCTGAGCTCTGAATGTCTGCAATCTGGGGTCCTCTTTCTGAGCTCCCTTGATCTCCTCTATCAATGATGACTGGATCTGAAAAGTCATAAGCTGCCCTGCCTTATCACCTCCTTGCACCAACATCAAATCAATCTGATGAATTCCCGAATCAACTCCCTCTGCTGCGCGTGAGGTGGACTAGCACTCTGTTCTCTGGCATCCTGCTCAGTGCATCTGGAACTGTATTGACTTTGCCTGGATGATATTGCAAGTCAATATCGTAGTCCGCCATAAGCTCCAACCACCTCCTCTGCCTCATATTTAACTCCTTCTGTGAGAAAATATACTTGAGGCTCTTGTGATCTGTGTATATCAACACTTTGTCTCCCAGAAGGTAGTGTCTCCAGATCTTCAAAGCAAATATCACAGCTGCCAACTCCAAGTCATGAGTTGGGTAATTCCTCTCATGAGGCTTCAACTGCCTAGATGCATATGCTATAACATGATCATGTTGCATAAGCACACACCCCAGGCCTTTACCTGATGCATCACAGAAAATGACCATCCCTCCTCTTCCTGAAGGAGTCCTCAAGATTGGAGCTGTGATAAGCCTCTGCTTCAACTGCTCAAATGCTGCATCACAATCTTCTGTCCATATGTATCTCTCCCCTTTTCTGGTGAGCCTGGTCAACGGAGCTGCAAGTCTAGAGAAATCCTGGACAAAGCGCCTGTAATATCCGGCTAGTCCAAGAAAGCTCTTTATCTCAGTCACCGCTTCGGAACTGGCCAATTCTTCACTGCCTGGACTTTACTAGGATCAACTGAAATTCCTTCTGCTGAAACTATGTGTCCAAGGAAAGCTATGCTGTCCAACCAGAATTCACACTTGCTCCTCTTGGCATGAAGCTGCTCTTGCTGAAGGGTCTGCAACACAATCCTCAGTGCTCTGCATGCTCCTTCTCATTCCTTGAATAGATCAGGATGTCATCTATGAATACAACTACAAACTGATCTAGTAAGGGGAGAACACTCGATTCATCAAATCCATGAAAACCGCAGGGGCATTGGTGACTCCGAAAGGCATAACTAGAAATTCATAGTGGCCATAACGGGTCCTGAATGCCGTCTTCGGAACATCCTCCTTCTACAGTCGATCACCGCATAGTACTGACTGAGCCAGGTCATGCCTAAGATTACGTCGTACCCTTTGGTGTCTAGTACGAGCATATCTATGCCAAGGTCTTCCCACAAAGCTCCACTGGACAGTCAGCACAAACTCTAGAAGATACAACTACCCCATTCCCAGTACTTATCTCCCACTTGTGGTCTAAAGCCTTAACAGTATGGAATGAACAGTCACAATGGTCGGAGATATAACAGTGGGATGCACCCGAATCGAAGAGAGCGAGAACAGGTATTGAATGAACTCTGATGTTACCTGTAATCACCTCCTCTGAAGCCTCAGCCTCCTCGGCTGACAGGTTGTAGGCCTGACCCCTGCCACGCCCTGCTGCTGTCCGGCTCCTCTCTGCACTGGGCGAGCAACATGCGGTGGAGGAAGGGGAAGAGCTCTCCTCATCACTGGTCCCTGGTGCCTCTGCCCAACTGGCCCTGGTAGTGCCCTCTGTCCATTCTGCCCTTGAGGTGCCGGCAAGGTTTGATTAGCAAACCCCATCCTCCTGTGCGGACAGGTCTCCACGGCATGGTCTCGTGCTCCACACACCAAACACCATCCGTTTGCCCTCCTGCAATCCTGCTGAGAGTGTCCTGGTTTCTGGCAGAAATTGCAGATAAGACCTGGTCGAGCCACCTGGTAAGGAACTGCCCTGAATGGTTGCCTGGCCTGGACCTTCGCTGCTCTGGATGGTCCTCCTCTGCCCACCGGTACAAACGGCCTCTTCATGGCCTGGTTCTCTTGCTTCTTCTGAAACCCACGCTCCACCTCTCGAGCGATGGTGAGAACCTCAGCATAGGTCTTCAGCTGCTGGGGCATCAGAAACATCTGGATCTCCATCTGTAAACCCTGCTGAAACCTGCTTGCCCTCTTCTCTTCATCTGACACCATGTAAGGGGCAAAGCGACTCAGCCTGAGGAATTCTGCAGCATACTCATCTACGGATCTATCCCCCTGTTGAAGCCTGATGAACTGCTCCTCCATGTCCTTCTGAGCAGTGGCGGGAAAGAACCTGCTATAAAAGCTCTTGGAGAACGTATCCCAAGAGATAGGCTTCTTCAAGCGAGCCTCCTCTGCAAGCCACCAAGTCCTGGCTATGTCCTTCAGCTGGATCTTTGCAACCTCCACTTGGTTCTCCTTAGGCACCCTGGCGGCGTTCAGCAGATCGGTGGTGTCTGTTAACCACTGTTCAGCCTCCAATGGCCTCTCGACTCCCGTGAATACGGCCGGCTGTAGCCGTCGGAAGTCTGAGATGTTCCCCGGCTTCTGCTCCTTCGGGGCTGCCAACTCCTGCCTGAGGAGCTCAGTCTGCTGCTGCTGATTCTCCATCTGCTGTTGCTGGTTTCCCAGCATAGTCTGAATGATCCTCAGGACATCAGCACCCTCTCCTCCTCCTACGGGTCCATTCGGTACTTGCCCGACATTGTTGCGACCCGAACGTCTCTCCATACCGAAAGGGATAAGATCTGGAATGGGAACAAGGGAAGGAGTTTAGGATACGAGGATCGAATCAAGGACGAAGTCAGGAAGGACTATATAACTTTGTACATTGTAGTTGGCATTAGCAAATCACTAGAATTTGCCACTTGGTTGTACTTTTAGGTTGAGAGCCTAGGCTCTGATACCAACCTGTAACGCCCCGATCCCAAAGATACGGGAACGTCACTGCAACGCATATACGTAGGTCAGATGGTGCCCCCACGTATATACGCTAAGCATAAGTACAACAAGTATCAGAGTACAACACACAGCGTGGTATATTCATATGCCAACTTACAAGAGATAAATACAAAGCTATACAGTTATGATAAGCAAATCACTTTACAAGTGTCCTTTATCACACCCAGTCCAAAATGAACGATATACAATCAAAAATACAAAATGCTCACGAAATGGATGGAGATCCCGTGAACCAAAAGGAAGAGTCGAGCACGATAGGACTAGAGCCGGTCAGCCTGCTCACAAATATAAGCCCGTCCTCCGTGGAAGGCTCCACTTCGTCCCAAGCCTCAGAATCTGAATATGCAAATCCAAGGGTCAAGACATATATAACAAATAAAGGATAGTCAAGTGACATAAGGATCATGAATAAAGGTAATGAAGTTACAATAAATAGCAACGAATAACAAGCGATGTAAACTCAATAAGATAAGATCATATGCAACAAATCTATAATTAACGTCTTATTATTATTACTTGTCTTACTGTGATATCTAGCTATGTGACCCAGCGTCCCAGAGCACATAGATCCATATCCTAGTGAAACAAGGTTGTTATTGGAAACAGTGGTTGTATCGACGAACTATGTTTACAGTGGGTCCCGTGCATGCCCGGGACCACGGCCCAGTATTGTTCCGTTGCTTGAAGACGGAACCTGCCGCTAGGCTAACAGGAGGGTCTTATGTATGCCCTTGTCATGACAGTAAACAGGAAAGGGGGAAGCACTCCCCTCGGTCCCCTGGAGTACCGCAGGTAAGACCGGAAAATATAGTGCACAACCTAATACCACTGTAAACACGAACACATATCGATATTCCGCATATTTCCCCCGACCCTGTGTAAGTTGGTGCTTTTTATGTAAAAGTCAAGTGTATCATGCTTAGTTTTAAGGGATGGCATGATAAGTGGTGATATTATTGTTTAACATGTCATGGAACGAGTATATGCAATAATAAGTCATGAGGTAACAAGATACATCCATCCAGTAATAGGTCATGTAGAGCCAGTATTGAAGCATGAACAAGCAAGATATAATACATATGTAACAAGTATAAAAACCAAATTCAGAACAGAAATTAACTATGACACACAGTCAGGATTAGTCGACTAGGGGTAAGGTTAGTCGACTAATACTGGGATACAGAGTTAGAAATTCTGTTTCAGGGAAAGTTAGTCGACTAGGGTAGGAAGGTTAGTCGACTAATAGGGAGTTCTAGTCGACTAATGGACACTTAAGTCGACTAAGTCTGCTGATACAGAAGGTTGGGTTTCTGGTCCAGGAAGGATTAGTCGACTAGGTAAATTTAGGAGTCGACTAATATGGGTTTCCAGAGAGTTTGTTAGTCGACTAATATTTGGGGCAAGTCGACTAATACTGGTTTTTCCAGAAAACTAAGTTTCAGCTAAGTGTTTCTAGTCGACTAGTTCCTATGATGAGTCGACTAATACTGTGAAGAACAGTGAGCAGATCAAAATTTCTGGAAGTGTGTTTGATGGTTCAATTCGTGGTTTTTGGTGACCTAGGTGTACAAGAAGTGTAGATATAAGTATTTCTAGGGCTAATACAAGTCTTGGTGAGTGAAATACTCACTTGGGATAGGTTTCAATTGTGACTTGATCCAAGGATGAGGATGATGGTTGAAGTTGAGGTCCTTGAGGAAGCCCTAGATGAAGCCCTTGAGGAAGTCCTTGAAGCCTTGAGGTGGAGATGAAGAGATTGGGTTCATGGAGCTAGGGTTTTTTGCTAGAGGGAGAAGGAGATTGTGGAGTTTTCCTTCTCTTGTTGAAGTGAAAGAGAGAAAAAGAGTGATTTGCAAATGAATAGGAATTTATAGTTTGGGATTTTTGTAAGGGGTTGGAAATTGGATAGAAGTGAGGGGTTTTCTTGCAAAAGGAGGGGTGAGGTGAGTGTCCTCTCTTTGGCCACTTGGCCGGCTGTGGGAGAGGGAGAGAGTGAGTGGGGTTAGGTGAAGTGTGAGTGGGAAATGAGGTGGAAATGAAGTGGAAAAGGAATTTTGCAAATTTGGAAAAATGCCCGAAATTCAAGTATTTTGGAATGGTCTGAAAATTTTACCAAAAATCAAGAATAATATTTGAAGACCAATGGTGAAATTCGTTGGAAGAAATACTGTATAGATTTTTAATTAAAAATCCCGGAATCAGTTATTTACCGACTCCGAAAGAATTTTCATAAATTTATAAAATCTCAGAAAAAGAGTATAGGTAAGAAATATGATTCTAAGAAATAAAGTCTAAAGGACTTTCTAGAAATTCCTAACAGTTTGGAAGATAAAAATTCGGAAATCGGCCAGCGGTACTGGCCGACACCGGTTTCGGAGAAATTCATTTTAATTCCAGAAAATTCCAGAAAATCACATAAAATCTAAAATATTGGAAAATGATTTGAAATTAAAATCGGTCAAATACGGAAGGTACATCGGAAAATACGGCCAAAGACTGAATACGTAACTAGGCACGTATTCCGGAGAGGGGTATTACAGTTTGACATTTACAAAAGACAAGTCTCAACCTTGAGCCCTGTTGACATTTACAAAAGACAGGTCTCGATACTCGTTGACATTTACAAAAGACGAGTATCACCAAATTCTTGAGCTTGGTGGCGTCTCAATCGGTTATGTCATTGCGACCTCTGAACCAGCAGACAGCTAAGTCTCAATTCCGAGCCCTGTTGACATTTACAAAAGACAGGTCTCATCTTTCGATCTGACAAGGACCGGTTTCGGGCTTGGTGGCGTCTCAACTAGTTATGTCATCGCGACCTCTGAACTGATAGATAGCCAAGTCTTATCAGTCCAGCCCAACAAAAACTATGTTCTCAAGAATTGCAATACAATTTGGAACCGCAATTCAGAAAGAAGAACAAAATTGGAGATTCGACAAAAGAAGAAAAATTTTCATTCACTCCAAAAGGATAAAGTACATGGAGCTACAGGCGCACACTGTAAGATCTGAGCCGCTCTCCAAGGGAGTCCAGCCTCGTCCTCCTGTCATCAGCAGCCTGGGCAAGCGCTTGCGACCTCAGCTCGGCCTCATTGAAATCCATTGCCTGGGTCAGACGAGCTTCAACCTCCGCCAAAGTTGCCCTCTGTGACAATCCCTACTGTGAGAGCTCTTCATTTTTGAGCCTTAAACTGCTCAAGCCGCGCAGTTTCTTCAAGACGCACCAGTTTAGCCTTGGATAAAATAAGATTTGCTTTTCTGGTCATTTCCTCAGCCTTCCCAATCTTGTCTTCAGCGTCACGAAGAGCACCGGTGGAGGCGTCAATCGCATTTCCGACCTCTGCCTGCCTTGTTTCCAAGGATTTCAAGTCAGAAGAGATAGCCTTAACAGCCTCTTGAGCGGCAAGTTGGGCCTCGTGCTTTTGAGCGACAAGACGCGCGAACCGCTCATCAACTAAAGACTCCAAGTCTAAACAGCGGAGACGGCGCCATTCCTCTACATCCTTCTCAAATTCATCCACCAGGAGTTCCAAAGCAGTAGCCTGGTGATACCCCTCAAAATCCTGAATACTTCGATGCCACGGGAGAGGACCACCTTTAACTTTGAGAACGGCATAGTCGAGCCTTTCAAAACCAGGTCGATAGTTCGCCCTAAGCCTTTATAAAAGCTATCGACGAGGTCACCTATATAGTCGTTCTCAACCTCAGCCACTTCTGGTAGAGAGGTAACTTCATAGAAATCCACTAGCCTGGTCAACACGATCGTGGAAGGAGCAATGGGAACATCAATAGCAGGGCAGATTGTTAGTGATCTCTACGGAGTCTTCATGGAAATCAGTGCGCTGACCACCGCTGAGGTAGGGCTAACAACCATCTCTTGAACAGCAGGCTCAACTACCAGAGTTGGAAAAGTAGGGCTTGTAATCACCCTCAACTCCACACTTGGCAAAATGGTCGGCACCTCACTCGTTGATATAGTTGGGAGTGAGGACACCTCCGAACTGCTCCCCCTTCAACCTCTGGTCCTTCGGTTGACTTGGGCCGATAAGAAGGCAGGTCGCCGTACAGCGCATCCAGCACAGCAGCATCAGCCGCGGTCGAAGCGCTCGCGTCACCCCTTGACCCTTCGGGAAATCTTCTGGCTCTCTTAAAGCTGATGCATCTTGAGGCTGAACACCTGTAACAAGTCTGCGGTTAGTCGGGACACTACATGCAAAAGAAGCCAAGAGGTTAGGACAATACCAAAGGATGATGTCGCCTCAAACATCTCGTCAGCCACATCAGTCTCCAGGGGTTCCATCGGAAAATTCTTGGCGGAATCAGCACGAATAGCCGGCTCGCTTTCGCTTGCCGAGTATCCTGTGGACCACCCAATAGAGCTCGATGCCTCAGGACTTCCTTTAGAAGTCCCAGCGCCCGAGGGACCAACGTCGGCCACATCACTTCCGGACTCCTCTGGACGGGCAAAAGAACCAGCTTCAGTTCCATAAGTAAATAGGGGATCATAATGTTCCCCTTGCTCTCCAGCCACCTCAGCTCCTGCATCGAAAGGCAGATAGTAAGTCAACGGGAACACACAAAGAGGCGTATTATATGGATGGGGTTAATCTTACCCAGACCCGGAGCAAATTCACCGCTAGTCGGTTCAGCAACCGACGGTTCAGCCGCTAATGGAGCAGCAGGAGGAATCGCTGTAGAGGGATAACCCTCTACGACAACTGTAGGAGCTTGGCGGCGGGGCTTCTTCGCCGACGATTTCCTGCGAGAGCTGCCTTCCCGCTTTCTTTTGAAGTGGGCTTCAGAATCCTCTTCCTCCACTTCTTCTACACAACGAGGGGGAGCCGTCCCCATCACACCAGAGCCAATTGCAGGAATCTCAGCCCCCGCTCCTACCTCAAAGCGAGGACTATCGGCATCTGAGGCCTCGCTGTCTTCCATAGCAACAAACTCCTCTATGCCTGGGGTGCGAACCCTTTTGCCTTCCCTTTTCTCAGAAGCCTTCAGTCTCAGCCACTGAGAAATTAACTTCACACCAGAACTGTTAACCGTGAATTCGAAAGGTGTGGAGTTGGAAGTGGCATACCACTGACAGAAGCACAGGGTCATTAGAAGATTGGGATCCTTCAACGGCGTACGCAGCCGCTCCCCAGTACCGCCTGCAGTAAAGAATCGCCAGACACAGGCCCCATCAATAAGGCTCCCCATAAAAGCCAGATTGAGATTCGGGTTGCCCACGTACAGTTGGTCATATCCAAACTGACGAGCAAACCGACTTGGGACGTAAGGCTCCAAGTAGCAGCTATCCCCACTCCGGTACAATAGATGTGAAGGCCGGATACTGACCAGCCACTCAAAAACTCCCTGGCTCAGGGACGAATGCCCCTCCCCCGTATCTTTGAACTCTTCCCCATAGCCTGCACCCCGAATACGGGGAAAACAGCGGAAGAGACTATAGACATCATAGCGACGTACTAATTTACGGGCCTCAGCTACGTAAGTCTTCTGCCATGAACATCCTTCGAATCGACGGAGGAGCGCCATTCGAACATCTTGCGGGGGATCCTCTCCAGCTTCGATTAGAGAAGGACAATGCAAGGCGAACCACACCATCAAGTAAGTATACGGCAGACCTATTCTGGGGTTAGGTCTGTCGCGGGGCGAAATGGTCCCCTTTCCACGCTTCGTCGTTGGTGGCCTGCAAAAAGCCTTCGTCAATGCACGAAGGCCTCTCTGGATACAGCACACCATGGCCGAAAGAAGTCCCAGAGGGCGACCATGAACCAAACGAACAGCGGGCAGCAAAACATCCGGATGAACGATGTCACCCGAAGAAGACGGCACCACGCATCTCTTCAGCCAGACTGTTAGGAAACCAGCCAGAAGTGCCTTCCGGGACATCGGCCTGCGAGCCTGATGATGGAAGCTTCGAAGAACATCGCCCTGATCATAGGGACCATCATCTTCCTTCACAACTAGATCCCCTTGGGAGTGCTTTTGCATTCAGCCAAAGATGTCTTCATCAGCAACTCCGCAATGTGCTGCCTCAGGAGCATTCTCCATATTTGGGAACAAATAGTCTCCCCAGCTTTTCAAGCTACAGGAGGTTCCCTTATTGCCCCCATGCATACTGGAGCAAATATACGAGTGGCACATTAACTCCCTGTAGGTCTCGAACAAGGCAGGCTCCTGTTTCTCCAGAAGCGCCAATTCCGCCTCACACGGGAAGTATTCTTCATAGGGAAGAGACCCAAAAGGCAGAGCAGAGACTTCCCACATCTCATGCAAGGCCATTCCCAATTCATCAACAGGGGTGAAGAAAGTCCCTGAAGCTGGGCAATACAATTCAAAAATGGCGTAAAAGCACGCCACGTTCATCTCAATACCGTAGCAGGTCGCCCTGACGGCCTCGTAGAGGTTCAGCCTCTCCAAATCCTCCTCGAAATAAGCAAGGATGTAGGTAGTCAAATCCACCCACCATGCCTTCGGAGGGTGAATCCAGCCTGGAGTCCTGAAGTCAGTAGCTGGGTAGTTCCCATTGACCTTGCAGAATTGGTTGCCAAAGGTCAGCGCCACTGCAGGATTCTCTCCCACTGGGATCTCTCGTGACACATTCCCAGGATGCAGGCCCATTATGCAATGAGGAGGCCCCGCTCTTGCATAACCAGGAGATTAAAGCATCAATTTTCCTATGTGAACAGAGTCAGTACTCCGGCTCACTTCCCACGACATCTTCCGAGCCTGCGTCACGCACTGGAAGGAAGACAAAGAGAAATGGCGCTTGTTGGACGGAAGGTAGAACCTCTCGCCATCCAACTGGAAAATCCACTGCCCTTCCCCTGCATGTAGTTGGTGGTCAGGGTCTGGTGCGGCATCCCCGAACATGAAATCGGGCTTCCTATAAATTCGACGGTCGACATCTTCAGGGGAGCTGTGGTCAGGATACTCCTCGTGGTATATTGATCACCACCATGAATAAGCGTATCTCTGACGAGAGAACTCCGCTCACTGAACAGAGAAGCATGCCCTTGAAATTGCAAGCTGATATTGCCATCCGATCCCATGGTCATCCCGAACAGGTTGTTTGAAGGACCAAGAGTATAGTGTACTGCAGGAACAAAGAGAAACTATGATTAGTTCATCAGCTGAAAGAGGGCTAAAATCAGAACGCAAAAATTTGACAAGGCATAGCCTCGCCCTCTGAGCAAGGATTGGCCTAAACGATAGCTTCATCCCGAAGCTTAGCTTCGCAGCTGCGGTGTAACTCCGCATCCCACACAAGGACAGGATGCAGGAAAACATCCAAGTGTTAGCTTCACTTTGGAAGCTTAGCTTCGAACAACAGGATGTGACAAGACCTCGAAGGATAACTTCGTCAGAAGGGCATTACGGTCCTTTTCTGTTAAATATCAAAGGACAGCTTCGCATCCTGTCATTCAACAGGATGTGAACCGCCTAAAGGTTAACTTCGTTTGGAAGCTTGAGGAAGAACTCTTCAGTTCTTGGATTCCCGATCAAGAAATCAAGGTAAAATCAGGGAATTGGACTTATGTTGGATTTATCCAAGGATAGCCGGAAGTCGGCCTTAAAGGAGGGACGACAGTCTCTAATCAAAAGGAAAAGTTCCCTACCGGCGATTGGTCGTTCGATGACCGGAGGAGGAGAAGGACCCTCCGCTGCAGAAGTTACCACTTCTTTTCCCGCTCGTCTCTTGGGCGCCATTGAAGAGCTACGGAAGCTTTCAAATTTTCTTAATGGAAAGGAAAGAGGAAGAAGAAGAGTCTAAAGGTCTCTAAAAATTTCAAGTGAAGAGATTTGTCCTCTTTACAGTCCGAGCGGACTTTTATAGGCCAATCAGCGCCTGAAACGACGCCTCGTAAACAGTACAGGCTGTCGTTTCAAATTAATTCGAAACGCCGCCTAAAGCACCTTCCCGAGAAGCGCTGATTCAGCCACTAAGGCTTAACCTCGCCAACGAGCCAAAGTGCGGACTTCGCACAAGTTCATCAAGAACTTCGCCAAAAAGGTTGCCTTGGCCCACTAAGGGCATGGTTCGCCGATATGCCAGCATCGTGCGAAGCTTATTCAAAAAGGACCCTGTCCTTAACTCTGCACAAAGTTTAGCCCCGCTATGGCCAAATTCTCAATGAAGGCAGGAAAAATCAGATGAGCAGAAGATAAACTTTCATTGACTTAAGAGCAAAGGTACATTGATATTACATCAAGGTTTTATTTCATACAACAGATTCAGTTGCTCAGCAAGATCATTTGCGCAAAGGCATACAAGTGATTTTATCTGCTTCCAGACCAGACCAACTGGACACGAAAGGCCTTCCTCCTGCACAAGGCCGTAACCAGTTGTGCCACGAGGACACGGCCATAAGAGGCTGCCAGCCTCACCTCAGAACGAATCATCTCGGATAAGAGGCTGCCAACAGCCTTTGGGACATACATCAGCAGCCCCCAGTTGTTCCTCCTACTTAAAAGTAAAGCTTCAACCGGGGAAGCATAAGGCAACTTTTCGGTCTCTTTCATCAAGATACAAGATCGGCGAACATAACTCACTGCAATGCAAAATTGGAGCAAGTTAGCAGTTAAACACAAAAGATACTGCAAAAGCGCTAAAGCCGAATTCTTTGGGGCGAAGCAATCCGATTTCAATTGGAGCAGAGGATAAGCCTCGCTTGCACAGTGATGATGGGCTAGCTCAGCAAACGCCAAGTCCTAGCCTTGCCTATATGGTTAAGCCAGACTGATCCTATGGGACACAGTCTTAGCCTCATCTATATGGCAAGACTGGCTCAACCTTGAAGAAACTAAGTCCCAAGTTCTGCCTGTGCAACGAACTTAACATGCAGTGATCTTTCTCTGATCAAGTCAAGATGATAGCTTCGCTGGGAAGCTATGCTGAAATTCTTCTCCGCAGATCGGTTAAATGGAGAACAAGGGAAGCTAATCCCTGAAGCAGCCGCTAAAGCTGGATTAAGGGAGATGAACTCCCTAAAATCGGTGAAGTCGTTGAATGATCAAGACTTACCGGTTCTTGGCCAGATAATAACCAGAGTGGGCATTCCCACTACTTCAGAGATTTGAGTATCTCTCTCAACCAAGAGAAGAGGAGAAGAGCAGATCACTTCTCTCTTCAGAGGACCTCAAGTGTCCTATTTATAGGCCCCATGGCCTGAGCGCTGCCGCCTCAAGCGTGGAAGCACGAGCGCTTTTAAGGCATTTACTGCGCCTTGAGAAAAGGGATGGTTTCCCTTGGAACCGTGCAAAGGGAGAAACGTCTCCCTCATAAAGGCACTTATTGCGCCTTGAAGAAAGGGAATATCCTCCCTTGAAAACGTGCAAATCGGAGAATATCTCCCTCGATCAGCACGAAGAAAGGAGTAATCCTCCTCGTAACTGGCCCACGGTAGTTGGCCTTGGGAAAACAACAGATGTTCCAGAGCGAACCTATCTAGCCCAGACGCGAAGCTACCCAGACGCGAGTCTATATGATTCCTTGGCGAATCTACATCCCAAAGCAGGATCTAAAGCGAAGCTGAACTCAACCATCATGGTGACGTTCATACTCCACACATCCACCTATCAAAGCAGTTCAAAGTATTTCGAAGTCTGAGCCATTGCAGACTTTCGAAAACTTTGAAGGGGTCTTGTTGACACTTAAAAAAGACAAGATTCTTATTGATCCGAATAATGTCTAAACTTGTTGACATTTACAAAAGACAAGTGACAGACGAGCTGAAGACCAGTTTTCACCCATCTCCGAGGGACAAGGAAGCAACTTGGACTCCACTGATCCAGCAAGCAGACAGTGAACCCGGATTGTTTCTAAACAGACCTCAGTAGGTCTAAGGTGCTAACACTTAGCATCGCATGAGCCCAAAGGGATAGCCTCGCTTGAGAGGCTAATATCACTCGACTTCGCCTCGAAGCCATTCGAAGCCTCGCCAAGAAGCTAACTCGCAACTTCGCCACAGAGGACTTCCAGCTCCGCCAAAGGGTTTCTTTCGGACTTCGCCAGAAGATGCCTCTAGCTCCGCCACAGCTCAATGCGGGCAGCTCCGCCATTGGTCTGCTATGGTCAACCTTTGACCAATCAAATCTCCAGATGAGATCCGATCAAATCAGATCAAATCCAATTAAGATCAAATCAGAGATCAAATTTGGCAGTTGATTGCCACAATCTCTTGACTCTTCTAAAACGAGTAAGAAGATCATGAGAAATCCTCCAACGATATGAAAGGATCAAGAAGGTCAACCGACCTGCCAATTCTAGCTTCGCTGAAGCTGATCCTAGCCTCGCAGCAAGGCTACTTTCCAGATTTAAGCAGATTCGATTCAATCTGTTTCCATATCTTCAAGGGACGATTATACCCTTTGCTCTCCCTATAAATAGCCCGCCAGGGGTACAAGGAGAGACACACACAGAAGACCGGTTCCAGAGGCCGATTTTCTAACACACACACGAGAGGACTCCACAAGCAGAGACTTCTTCACAAAGTACCGTGCGTTCTCGAATTCAGAGACCTTTTAGAGAATTGCTTTCTCTATCTAGGGTGTTGATACCCTAACATCGTTCTTCTTCTCAGGAATCTCCAGAACCAGGCGAGAAGGAATTCCTAATTGAAGGCGATTTTGAGAAGCAGCAAGAGGGTTCTAACAACCTTCTGTTCTCTGATTCCCCGAACCAGGCGAGAAGGAAATCTCATCGCTCGCATCGTCAAAGGGACAAAGTGGTCGCGCGCTGACCAGACTCCTATCGGCACACTTCTCCAGAATCTCTGAGGAGATCTACTTGTAATCTTTTTAAGAATACTTGTAATTTAGCTCCTCAAACTCTTTTTTATAAGTTTTCCCCTTTGCGAATATAATGGAAAACAACCAGTGCTATTAACTTATCTAAAAATCCAGTTCATCATTCACGTACTAAGCATTTTGATATTAGACATCATTTTTTACGTGATCATGCTTTAAAAAATGATATTTCTCTAAATTTTATATCAACTGATAATCAAATTGCAGATATTTTTACAAAATCTCTTAAAGAAGATATTTTTATGAGATTTCGAAGAGATTTGGGTATTTGCAATATTTCTGATCTTTGAATATTTTTTCAGAATTATTTTAAGGCATTTTCAACAATTAGTCAACTTATCAAGACCTATTAGTCGACTTATTAAATACCTAGTCGACTAATTGCATCTAACAGAAACATAAATTTTTTGATCTATTAAGAGTTAGTCGACTATATTGACCAACTAGTCGACTAGTATGTGGTTTAGTCGACTAGTCACAAACACCAAGTCGACTAACCCTGTGAAAAACTGTGTTCTGTTATTCGTTTTTAACTTTCGAAACCCGACACATTTCATTAAATCTAGATCCGATCTAACTCTATATTTGATCCTAACCGTTGATTTGGCTTTTACTTCTCTATTCTACCCTTTACCCTAATAAAAACCCTAGTTTTTTCACTAGTTTCTCTCTCCAGACTTTACTTCTCTATTCTACCCTTTACCCTAATAAAAACCCTAGTTTTTTCACTAGTTTCTCTCTCCAGACGCTGGAAACAGTCGATTACAGGATCGGTTGCAGCTGTGAACCCATCTCCTTCTTCCTTCAATTCCTTGGTAAAATTGTTTCAATCTCAGTCTTCTACTGTCAATTCTTACTTTACCTTCCTTTAATTTGAGTTCTAATCATGTCTAGATCTAAGAAAACCAAATTTACTCCATCTTCTTCCTCATCTCAAGTTGATTTCAGGACTTTTCTGAAAAATCCTGCCCTAGAAGATGACTTCCTTAGAATTTCCTCACTAGAAATTTTACCTGGTAGGTTTGTTAAATATGAGGACTTTAATGACTATGATATTGTCTCATATTTACAAAAATGTGATCTTTATCATATGTTCTCTACTGATTCTAGACAAGGCTATTATCCTTTCTTGATTTACTTATTTTATACCAATTTAACCTATGAAGACAATGAGGATGATGTTCATATATATTCTATGGTTAAGGTATCAATATCAAGTTATCCCCTAAATTCATAGGTCGTATCTTTTCAATTCCTTATCACGGCCTCTCATTAATGACATTAATATGGATGATGCGGAGGTCTTATCAATATATTTCTTCCGGGTCAAGGATTACCTATGTCTAACAATAAATTGAAACCCATTCCCCATCTTATAAGTCGTATCCTTGCGTATAACATTTGCCCTAAAATCGGGAGTTATAACTATTATTCCTGTGATTTAGCCACTTGTGTCTACGCCATCATGACTGGACTAGAAGTCAATTGGGCAAAGATTATCTTTGATACTCTTGTTAAGGATCATACCTCCTTCCTCCCATATGGAGCCTTTTTATCACACGTGTTTTGAAAATTTCACATAGATCTTTCTTCCGAAACGAGTGTTGTCAAAGTCTTTGAACCTTTTGATCGTTCTTCATCGTATGAAACTTCAAGATTTTCCTCATCCTCCACCACAACCACCCTCTCCTCCTCCACAAAGTTCAACTCAACCTCCTTTCACTGAACCCCCTTCATCCCAACCACCTCCTTCATATGCAGATGCCTTCTACAACTCTCTTTCTATTGAGATAGAATCTCTACACGCCAAACAACAATTCATTCAGGATTCTCAGAATGCATTACTCGAAAATCAATCTTGACTAATGGATCATTTTAGGAGTATGCAACTGAAGATGGATTTGTTTGCGTCCACTCAAACGGAAATTCTGAATATCCTCAAGACTCATTTTCCACCACCTCCTCCTCCCGGATCTGACATTTGATGCTTATGGAGTTGGCTTTGCTTCGTGTTTTGTTTTTGAAAGTCCTTGCATATTTTTGTATTTTTTTAAGACTCTTTTAATTTGTACTTAATCTTTTTCTATTATGAAAATAATGGTTGTTCATGTATCTTTTATGATCTATGCTATTTCTCTTTTTGTTAATGACAAAGGGGGAGAGAACAAATTCTGTGTTGACATATGTGTGTTATGGCAATGGATATATGATACATATACATATTTTGGCAATTGACATTGTTGTGATATGGCAATGCATTCCATGGAAATATTTTGATACTTTATGCAGGGGAGAACAAGAACACTTGACTTCTTACATATCATTTGTTATAACCTGTTTACTGCAGGGGGAGTTTCTCTACAGGGGGAGTTTTCATATACACAGGTTGTCATCATCAAAAAGAGGGAGAATGTTAAAGCCTACAAGATTGAAAGATTTTAATGATGGATAACAAAGTGATAAAGATGCACTTGGAGCGTTATCACAAGTATTTATACAAAGTTCTGATTACTCAACCTCAATAGAAGATTTTGGATATTTTTGTGTATTTTTAGAATAATTGTAAAAGTCTTGAATACACACACAAATACCTATTTAGTCGACTTGACCTATAAGTATAGTCGACTAACCTAACCCATAGTCGACTTGAAAAATTTCCCAGTCGACTAAGTCCTTCTAAAAAAATATCCCAACTCTCTGTTTATTGTCTGGCATCAGAATTAGTCGACTTTTCCTAAAGCATAGTCGACTAACCCCTTCTATAGTCGACTAACCTTGTCTATATAGTCGACGAAAAACAGTTTTTCAGAAACTTTGTATCCGTATCAGTCTAAGTATAGTCGACTTACCTCCAATATTAGTCAACTAACTTTTGAAAATTTTGTTCTTCTAGTCGACTAACCTCCATACCTAGTCGACTAATAACAGTTTCTAACTGTTGTGCAATTGGTGATTTCTGGTGTTTTATCCAACGTTTAAATTTCAAATTTGAATTGATAACTTCCCTAACTGACTATAGATTTCAGCTATAAATAGGGATGTTGTCCTAGGATCAATTCACCAATTAAAATCTCAAGTTTTCAGCCTAAAAACTCTGTTCAAAATTCTGTTTTTCTGAAAACCTGTTTCCACTTTCTATTTCTTCACCAATTCCTACTCTATTGTGAAGATTTTTTAAAGTCCACCTATAAGAGACCTTGTCCACAAGCACATTCAGATTCAAGGCTTATAGGATCAATTGTAATCATTCAAAGAGGAGCATTGTACAAGGACGTCTTCTTGGTGTAGAAGAGAAGTTGTACAAGGTGTTTGTTCTCTTGGTTGTAAGAGAAGTTGTACACATTTGGCAAAGGGTGTTTTGTCAAGTGGTGTACAAGGTATTGGTTTTGGGTGTATCCAAATCAGGAAAGAAAAATCTCAAGCAGATTGCTTGGGGACTGGACGTAGGTCACAAGGACCGAACCAGGATAAATCTCTTGTCTTTGCGTTTGCATTTTTTTGAGTTTTTATCTTGTGAATTTTTATTTCCCGCAAGTAGTTTCATTTAAAAATTTATAAATACTATTCACCACCCTCTAGTGTTTGTGTTGCTTGAATATAGATCCTACGGTGGGGTGTTGTGGTGTTAGGTGAAGGAGAAAGAGAGGATGGGGTGATGCGGCAAGCAAGAAAGGAGGTGCGATATGACCAAGCTGATGGGGATGGAGGGGGTGGGGGGGAAGAGGGATTAAGATAATTAGGGTTTGGGTTTAGGATTAGATGGAGATTATATATAGGGTGAGAGATAATGGGTTTTGGGTATAGATTAATGGGTCTAATGGATATTGCTTAATGGGTATAGACTATAAGGTGATAGGTTAAGAGAGAGAATAATAATAACACTAATAATAATAGTATTTAATCATAGCAATAACAATGATAAACACTAATAATAATTAATAATAACTATAATAACAACAATAACAATATTAATAAATAATAATCATAGTGAAATAATAGTAGTAACATTACTACAAATAATAACAAATAATAATAATGGTAGTAATAAAAATAATAGAAATTAATAATTAAAAATGTAAATAAATAATAATAGTAATAACATATAACTAAATTAATATTTATATCACAAAATAATTTGTATCAATAATAATAATAGTCATAAATCAAGTTAAATAATAATAATAAAATATTAAGTAAATCCAAATAAATACTTAACAAATTCATATTGTATTTTTAACTAAGGATATGATAGAAAGACTACATGTAAATCATATTTTGACTTAAACCCTCTGGAAAGTCGTACCATAAAAGACTACATGTACTAGCTCTTTGCCACGAAAAACTACATGCACTCACAGAAAATCTCATTGAAGTAACCTTCTCGTTGTTTAAACCGTTTCACAACTAGCCTTGCCTTGTACCTCCTAATGCGCCCCATCATTTTCATTCTTCAACTGGGAGACCCATTTGTTATGCAGAGCGCGCTTGCTCTCTGGCACTTCAATCAAAACTCACGTTTGATTCTCCATGAGAAACACTTTCTCATCATCAATAGAAAGCTTCCACTCAGCCTTGGCTTCCACCTATAAAGCCTCGTCATAACACTCGGGCTCATCACTGTCAGTCAATAACAGATAGTGTAAGGCATGAGAATATCTTTTTAGAGCCTTTGTCTTTCTAGTTGAGCATCTCAGCTCAGCTTGAGAGGTCGAAAGTGCTACTCGGAATTCCATATTCCCTTTGAGAATATTTCAAGCCTTGTCAATGGGAGCCCGAGTCCGGATTCCATCTTCAAGTTCGGCGAACTATGAGTCCTCAACACACTGCTACTCGAGAGTGCTCTGAGATGCCACCCCAAGATCATCCTCCAAGGTGCTCCTCTCATTCTGCAAGTCTTTGTATGTCTTCTGCTCGTTGAATACCATATATTTGTAATATTCTAATTGAGTATTATACCCAAAAAATAATAATAATAATAATGCAAGCGCTGGGGATCGAACCTGTTTCCCTAGTAAGGGAGAGGAGAGAGTGTATAATGCCACATTGGCGTGTAATTTTAAAAGCACTCAAATTTAAATTTGAATCTAATAAGCTAGTCATTCCAAATTTTCAGATTTAAACCAAATTTTCCTCAGATTTTTAGCAATCCACAATCTATATCTAAACTGCTAAATCCTTCAATTTTAATCTTATTTTAGATCCTAAAATCCCTAGTAATCAATAAAAAGCCTAAATCTCTTTTTCTCTTTTCTTCTACCTCAAGAAAACCCTAATCTAAAATCTCCCAATTCCCTCTTCCCTTTTCCTCAAGTATCATGATCGAACGGGATCTCAAGGTACAGAAGTTGAGGAGCAGGCTAGGGGAATCAAATCCAAGTAAGTAATCAGTTTTCAATAATTAATTTGATACAAATAATTCATTCAATATCACGTCTATACAATGATCATTCATGAATTTTAATACATCAAAACCCAATTCAAAATCCAACTAAAATACATGTGAGAATGTACAAATACATATCTTAATTTACACATTTTTTTGAAATTTTTATAATAAAAAATTTTAACCAAAAAATATATACATACGGGAACATTGTTCCCTCTCTAGGCCATAGCCGAGAGCAAGAGACTGCACAGACTGCGTCTGTGTAGTCCCTGGCCAGAGCTGACCAGGCCTGGCCTGGCTGGGCCAGCCGGGGCTGGCCTGGCCTTCCCGGGGCCCAAGCCATGTGCTCAAACCCACATATAAAAAAATTCAGTATTCTGACCTACTGGCCTGTGACCCAGCCCAGCCTAGCTTGGGCCTGCATCTCCTGGACCCAGTCCGCATGGTAAAATCTGACCCAACTAAGAAATCCAGACATGTTTACCTGTAGGAAAACAATTAAAATAATTATCTAAAATATTAAAAAATAGAGAAAAATATAAATAACGGTCTACTACACTTCTACAAACTACAATAAAATTTTGGAGAAATAGCAACACATATTAAATCAAATCACCACCTTTAAAGTCAGTTTTTCTTAATGATAAATTCAGACCCGTTAAGGAATTTTATGTTATAAAGCCTATTAAAAATCCAATAAAAATTAAAAATTGGTTAAATTAAACCTATTAATTTCATGTAATCCAGAAAACTATATTCCCAACCTTAAGCTAATAGATCAAGATTTGAAAACCCTTTATACACCAAAGTAGAACATACTTTAAAAAAAAAACCTAACAATTTCTATTGGAATAATTTATGTAGATTTATCGGAATCCTAGGATTTCAGTGCTTTAGATTTGTGATCAAACTCAGGTGAGTGCTTTTTTCTCCTTTAGTTAAACAAGAATTTTTTTGTGAAATGATTTTATTTAGTTATTTAATTATGCTATAAAGGTGATTTAAATGATTAAGCTAGTTTTCTAGTATTTAGAAATTTTATAGTTTTCATGAATTACTTCTTCATACTTCTTGTAATATATTTATACATTCCTGCATGTAATAAAGTTCACTTGCTCTCAATAATAAATCTACAAAATCACTACATGACATTGATTTGGACTATACCACTAAAACTTATTGGGATAATATTGTAACATCTACCTAATAACTATCATGTCCATGTTACTTAGATACTATGAAATATTGTTATATGAAAACAACCTCGTCCTGTTTATCCTTTTCACTGATACATATATCCCGTTATACTGGTATCCAGGTCACACTATTGATGTTGTTACCGTTGCCATCACCAAGTTATCCCAGTAAATTTAGGTAACATGTATATTAAATAATCTTGATAACTAATGACATGATATTAAACAATTTGCACTGGGATTGGGTAAATTGATGGAGGAGACAACGTCTGTATTTTGGGTGGACATAGGATATAGGTTGCGCAGCCGAAAGAGAGTTCTACTGCAGAGTTCCCGTGGGATGACTGATACCCTAGTCCTGTTCTTTTTTTGTTCATATTTGTAACTCCCTGATCCCCGTTGTATGTATCACAGTATCAGTACTCGATACGACGTACAAAATTGATTTAACCTCCATGGTAGTCCGATTAAGCTGATTTCAGTTTTAAAAATCATTTTCTAATATTTGAGATTTTTCAGGATTTTCTAGAATTTTTCTGGAGTATTTTGGAAAATCTCTGTAGTCGGTGTCCACCGATACTGATAACCGGCCTTCCGATTTTTCTTTCACAAACGGAGTTGTATTTTGAGAATTAGCTTTCATCATGTGTCTTAGAATCATATTATCTATGTTAGGGTATTTTTGGGGATTTTTCTGAATTTATCGAAAATCCGGCCAAACGGTGTCGCCCGGTACCGGCGACATCTTCCAGGATTTTTAGTTTGCAAATCAGATTGAATTTCTTCAAACCGTCTTCATCTACGTCTCAGGATAATATTCTCTAATTTCTGTAATTTTTTGAGTACCGTTCGGAGCTGGTCGAACATCGGGCCAATATTATAATATTAAAATATTATTTTTTTATCTTTTTCTTTTCTCTTCTTTTCCCTTCCTCTTCCTTTCTCTGGAAGAATCCCCACCGCCTCTCCACTGACTTTCCCCCTCCTTTATAAAATCCCTCCTCTCTCTCCTCTCCCATGGATTCTCTCTCAATCTCCAAACTCTCTCTCCAAACTCCTCTCTCTAAACTCTCCCTCCTCTCCCACACTCTCTTTCTCTCTCTCTCTAGGTCAGCCGGCGGTCAGACCTATGGCCGTGGCCCGGCCAAGCGCGGCCGGCGCCGCCGCCGCCGGCCGTGCCCTAGCTGCGCCACCTTCCCCTTTCCTCTTCTTCTTCTTCTTCTTCTTCCTCTTCTCCTTCTTTTTCTTTTATTTTTCTTCTCCTTCTTCTGCAGGTACACTCTCTCTATCTTTCCCTCTCCCTCACCCTCTCTCTCTCACTGCCGGCCGGAGTCAGGACTGCCGCCGGCGGCCAGCCAGCGCCGCCGGCCAGCTAAGCTGGCCGGCCGGCCCACAGCAGGGCGCGGCAGCAGCAGGTGCTGCTGCCGCTGCTATGAGCATAGTGGGTTCGGGTGTAACCCGAACCCACTAACTAAAGAGTGGGGTAGGGTTTTTGGTATAAACCCGACCCACTAACCCGTTACCCATTAACCCATTTAACTTAAGGTACACGGGTCTGGGTATTGGAACTCAACCCGACCCGTTATGAACTTAAACCCGCATCCAAATCTATTAAAGGCAAATTTGCAGAAAACCCCCTGATGTTAATTGCATTTGAATTCTTTTTATTTACATATTTAACCCATTCCGTTACTTTTAGCGTTCGGGCGATATCGGGAGCATCCAGACTCCGATTTGAACGATTCTGGATCCGTTGCGATCGTGGGAAAGAGAGCTACTTTTCCCTGGCCAGTTTGTGAGTGTTTTTCTTTTATAAATTATATTTTACCATGTTTAGTGATATAATGTGATTGATTTCTGTGTCAAATCTTGATTATGGATAAAATACTGTAACCATTAATTATTAACTGATAATGATTGGACAGGCATGGTAATAAGACTAACCTTAGGGGTGGCCACCGGGGCGGGTCAACCCGCGTCGACCCGCCCCGCCCCGTACTGTGCGACTCGTCGGAGTCGCACAGTACGGGTCGCGGGTCAACCCGTACCCGCCCCGTTTAGGGGCGGGTCCAAACGGGTTGACCCGTCCCGTCGTCACGGGACGAATTCGATTCGTCCCGTGACGAATCACGGGACGAATCGGGTCGGGGAAAATTTCCCCGACCCCCCTTCTTAATTTTTTTTTTAAGTCCAATAATTTTAAAAGAACGTTAGAGGGGAAAATTATTCTGCGCCCCCTATATTAAAAATTTTTTTGTTTTAAACCCTCAACGGCTCAAAAATGAGCCGTTGGCCCATTAAAAAAAATTTTTACCCTAACCTCTAATCCTCTATAAATACCCTCTACCCTCATTCATTTTCATCTCACATTCTCACTTCATCTCAACTCTCTCTCTTCTATTTTCATCTTCTAATTCACTCTTATTCTCTTACAATTACAAATCTCTACCAACTTTCAATCTAGTCTAATGGAGCCCAACTGGAGTACTGGCGGTTCCTCATCCGAAGCCGGTGGTAACTCTTCATCAACACAAAATCCGTCAGCTGCCGCACCTTACACCGATGTTGGCGGTAGCTCATCGTCAGCATATACCGCTTACCCACCATACAGCTATGCTCCACCAACATCCGCATTTGCTCCCTATCACAGTTCGTTAAGCTATGCATTTGACTACAGTGGTTTTGCACCATATACATATGCTGCATATGCCAGTGATAATGGTACAGGTCAGCATTCTATTTCCTTCCCTCCTCAATATGCCTCATATTCTCAACTTTTAATATCAACATCACCAATGCACGCAGAATCTTTGGCTCCTTTTTTTACTGAAACACAAGAACAACACGATACACAACCAACACAGCATGACACTATAGTTCCAGAAACACAACAACCTGAACCAACTAGCACAAGCACAAGCACAACCACTAAAGCAAGAGCCAAAACTTCTGCAGTGTCGAACCATTTTGTAGAAAAAATTGTTGAAGGTAGAAGAAAGGCAGAATGTAAGTACTGTCATCAACTATTTGATCATAAAGAAGAATACGGTACAGGTGTTCTTAATAAACACTATGAAAAAAAGCATGCTAAAAGTCACGGTTTACCACCACAACAAGCACAAATATTAGCTGATTCAGGCACACTCTCCACTTGGAGATATAAGCCTGAAGTAAATAAACATAAGTCAGCTGAATTTATTGTTCGAGCAGAACTTCCATTTTCTTTTACTGAATTAGATGCATTAGTTGATTATCTTAAATCTGTTTTTGCTCCTGATTATAAGAGAATTAGCAGACAAACTATAACTAGAGAAATTGAAGATTTATTTGTAAATGGAAAAAATATTTTGAAGGCTCTTTTTACTAGTGATGCTAGAAAAATTTCATTAACTTCCGATATATGGGAAGCTCTTAATCTTATTCATTATTTATGTGTTACTGCTCACTTTATTGATGATAATTAGATTTTACAAAAACGTATTTTATCATTTTCTAAATTTTCTGAGAAACATTCTGCTACAAATGTAGCGAATTCAATTTTTCTTACTTGTAGAAATTATGGTATAGAAAATAAAATATTTTCTATTTCTTTTGATAATGCAAGTGAAAATACTGCTTCAATAAGATAATTGAAAATGGTATTAGATCCAATTTTAAATGGTAAACTTTTTCATGTTAGATGTGTTTGCCATATATTGAATTTATGTGTACAAGATGGTCTAAAACTCTTAGACAAATATATTTATAAGTTAAAGAAATTATTTTACATATAAAACACAGTGGACCTAGGAGACAATCTTTTAAAGGTTATTGCCGACAATGTGGACTAAAGGAAAAACTGCTCCAAGCAGATGTGAAAACTCGTTAGAATTCAAGCTACTATATGATTAAAGATTGCCTTCCTTTTAAACAAGCAATTCAATTTTTTACAATAAATGAATGTTCATCTCTTTATATTAGTGATGAAGAGTGGAAATTATATGAAAATTTTTGTAGTTTTCTAGAAAAATTTGACACTGCCACAAAAGCACTTTCTGGTACGTATTATCCCACATGTAACTTAGTTTTTTATAATCTTAATGAAATTGCTCAAGTATTTGCTGCATATAGAGATGATGATAGTCTTGAAGTGGCTATACATGATATGGAAGAAAAATTTTGAAAATATTTTGAAATATGCCTTTTTTATTTTACTTAGCTGCAATTATGGATCCTAGAATTAAAATAGATAATTTAAAACTTTTATTATCTAATTTTATTTTATGTTTAAATTATGAACAAGATGTAGATAAATTACTTTTAGAAATTAGATCTCTTTTAGAAGAAATGTACTCATTGTACAGAGATGAGTTATTTCTACCTTCTTCTTCTGAATTTAGGGCACCTACACCATCACAAACTTCTTCTAGTAGTCTAGGTAAAAGATTATCTAATTTTAAAAGTATACTTTCCTCTAATACTAGAAAGAAACACTCTTCAGGAGCAGGTTCATTTGATGAACTTAATTTATATTTGAACACAATGCCTGCTGAAATAAATGAAAATGATGATGAACCATGGGAAACATTTGATGTTTTGTCGTGGTGGAAAGAACAGAGAAAATAATTTTCTGTTCTTTCTACCATGGCCCGAGATATACTAACACCTCCGGCCTCTACAGTAGCGTCCGAGAGCGTGCTTTCTGCAGGTGGTAGAGTTTTGACACCCTGGAGAAGCAGGCTGACGCCGAAACACTTGGAGATGGCGGTTTGCTTAAAGGACTGGTTCGATGCAGAAAGACGCACACAAGGAAAAGCTATTCTGGATGAAGAATTTGAACAGGACGAGGATGACGAATAGAGAACACCAGAGTTTTTTTATATACATTATATGAGATGAGCACCAGAGTTTTGTTATGTATACGAGATGAGTTTTATGTACATTGTATATGTGATGAGCAATGTATATGATTTTTTCATATTAATAAAATAATTTGCCTTACAAAAAAACTTGTAATTAGTGAAAATCAATTCTATTTTTTTTTTATAATTTTAGAAAATTTTTAAAATTTTTTCCTCTTTTTTCCTATTTTTTCCTATTTTCTTTTTAACTTTAAATTTTAAAATTTATGAATTATCGAATTAAAAAAAATAAAAATAGGCGAGACGGGTCCAACCCGTCTCGCCGAATCCGGTAACGAATTGGGTCAGGAGACCCGATTCGTTACCCGGGTTTCAAACTCGTCCCGTTTAACCCGTGACGAGACGGGTCCAACCCGTCTCGTCATGGATTCGTTTGCCAGACGGGACGAATCAACCCGATTCGTCCCGTTGGCCACCCCTAACTAACCTAGAAGATTGTTAGGTATTTCCTGATATCATATGAGGTAATAATAGTAACAAGAAATACTGACACAGACGACTCGGACACAATCATCAGACCTGCACAGTCACTGATATTCGGCACCATAGTCTTGGACACTCTTATGTCATGTATTGGCCTATGACACTACATTGTCACTAGACATACATGCTAGACACCGTTTATGCATGTTACACGGATTATGGCTACACAATTATGTTCCACTAGTACACGGATAAGTACCGCATGTCATCTTATTGTGATCATCATTATACGGATACTGTACTTCACTGTACATGATATTAGACGCTGACCATTGTTATTACATGTACATGTTATACCGATACTATGACACGTCACACTCTTATTTCGTATTAATGTCCCATCGATATATACATGCACCACTTCACGGATACTCGTTACACAGACAGCACTACTACATATGCTCACCGCACAAGTATACATGCATGTGTTGTTTCTATCTTCTTGTCATATGGATCCCCGTGCATATTACATGTATTATTGTTCCATGTTACCGTATTCATGTTATATGATTGTTTCCTGTTACTGATATGGATATTCCCGTTACTGGACATGAGAGATGTTGATATGCGATATGTGGACTCCCACATCTATTGTTCCCGTTTCCCGTTATATTGTTCCCGTTTCTCGTTACATTGTTTTATGCTATCAACAGAGCTCAGGTCCAGTTATCATGCTACCCGTATCATGTACTGTATGTGTTCTTGTTACAGTGTATATACTTGACATATCAGATCATAAAGCTAACTTGGGTATGGGGGAGACTTGACGGTTGATTAGATCTTATCGGGTGATGTACTGGATCCATATTGTTCTCCCACTGCAGGGGACAGTAGTGCTACCTACCAATTGCTCCATGAGCTCCCATTACTAGATTATTGTTCCCCTCTTAACGGAGGGCCCTGGTCTCAGCAGCCAAGGGTTTGTTTAAGGCCGTGATCCCGGGTATGCACGGGATACACCTACCCGATAAGAGCTCCTCGACCATGGGTTTCCAATTAACATAATAAAACAGTATACACAATAGTGACGTCGGGAACACTTGTTATTTGGTCACTCTCTCGTTTGGATAATGGTACCCGCAGGCCATGTCCGGATGGGTTCGACTGGAGTGCGGGCTCCAGTATGAACTGCCAGTGGTATGAGACACTGGAAGAGATTGATTAAAATACCAGGTGGTATTGATTGCTACTATTGTATAAATGACATGACTTGCCTGATGCATGTTTAGTTGTACTTGTTACTGTTCCTGATCATTTATCTGTTATCATGTTACATGTATACTCTGTTACTTTACCTGGTCCATGTTATACCTTCTGTGGTGGCATACTACTCATATAACTGCATTACATATATTCTGTTTTCTGTATCTCTTGCAGACATCATCACTGTTATGCACCACACCATATTGTAGTAATATTGCATATGCCCACCTGCATGTTCATATTGCATATGCCCACTTGCATGTTCACTTCTATCACGTCACCACTAGACGATTATAGACATGACCCGATGATAACCGGTTAGGTAGTGATGGTATTAAAAGATGACATGTATATATATTTTTACTGCTTACCTGTTTATCTATTTCTATTGCTTATGATATTCTTCTTATATGGTATCCTGTTTATGATATCCTTATTATATTGTATCACCAGTACAACACGATGTATTATATATTATTATCATGCTTGTATTATTATTGTATATATTACTACCTCCTTCATTTTACCACTCACTAGGTCACTTTCTGACGACCCTGGGTTTGCGTGCCCAAGTTGGAGATCCGAGTTACCGTAGTAGCAGATGGTGCCTTAGAGTCACATAGGAGATTCCTCATCAAGACTCTTCATAGGTATCTTAGTGGTTTATTCCGTTATCTTATTTATCCCTATTTTTATATCTGTTATGATCGCCAACCCCTTTTCTGCAGGTATTCTTGTACTTATTTCATGCTAGAACTCATGTATATATGGAGGTTATATCCTATACTGAGGCTTAACGTACTCGTGAGGTTGTTTTCACCTCGCGTATGTACGTCGCCATAACGTCCCCGTACCTGCGGGATCGAGGCGTTACAGAGTGGTATCAGAGCCTAGGTTCACACCTGGTGTGGGTAACCACCTGGGTCAATCCTCGGGCTCTTACCAACAGTACAATCAGGTTCAGATTAACTGATCTGTATCTGAATTTGGGGATTCCAGCGACGAGTACAAGAATACCATGACCTTGACAATTCATTCCTTGACTCGTTTGTATTCCTTCCTTCCTTCCAGTTGTCAACCAGAACATCCGATTTCCTTCTCGTTTTCCTTGCATCGTCTTGCTTCCCATCCATTAGGATTCGTTCACACCATACTTCTCCATCCCGAGTTCCTTAGAGATATCAGAGTGCGCAGCGGAAGTGTCGTGGACCTGGAACATTTCGGCTTTGGAGTTGGAAATATTGTTCTCACACTTGATTTGAAATTTTGATGACGAAATTTTTTGTAAGGTGGGGAGAAATGTAACCCCCTGATCCCCGGTGTACGTATCACAGTATCAGTACTCGATACGACGTACAAAATTGATTTGACCTCCATGGTAGTCCGATTGAGCTGATTTCAATTTTAAAAATAATTTTCTAATATTTGAGATTTTTTAGGATTTTCTGAAATTTTTCTAGAGTATTTTGGAAAATCTCCGTAGTCGGTGTCCACCGATACCGATAACCGGCCTTCCGATTTTTCTTTCACAAACGGAGTTATATTTTGAGAATTGGCTTTCATCATGTGTCTTAGAATCGTATTATCTACGATAGAGTATTTTTAGGGATTTTTCTGAATTTATCGAAAATCCGGCCAAACCGATGTCGCCCGGTACCGGCGACATCTTCCAAGATTTTTAGTTTGCAAATCAGATTAAATTTCTTCAAACCGTCTTCATCTTACGTCTCAGGATAATATTCTCTAATTTCTGTAATTTTTGGGTACCGTTCGGAGCTGGTCGAACATCGGGCCAATATTATAATATTAAAATATTATTTTTATCTTTTTCTTTTCTCTTCTTTTCCCTTCCTCTTCTTCCTTTCTGTGGAAGAATCCCCACCGCCTCTCCACCGACTTTCCCCCTCCTTTATAAAATCCCTCCTCTCTCTCCTCCCATGGATTCTCTCTCTCAATCTCCAAACTCTCTCTCCAAACCCTTCTCTCTCTAAACTCTCCCTCCTCTCCCACACTCTCTTTCTCTCTCTCTAGGTCAGCCAGCAGTCAGACCTATGGCCGCGGCCCGGCTAAGCGCGGCCGGCGCCGCCGCCGGCCGTGCCCTAGCCGCGCCACCTTCCCCCTTCCTCTTCTTCTTCTTCTTCTTCTTCCTCCTTCTCTTCTCCTCCTTTTTCTTTTATTTTTCTTCTCCTTCTTCTTCTGTAGCTACACTCTCTCTCTCTCTCTCTCTATCTTTCCCTCTCCCTCACCCTCTCTCTCTCACTGCCAGCCGGAGTCAGGACCGCCGCCGGCGGCCAGCCAGCGCCACCGGCCAGCTAAGCTGGCCGGCCGACCCACAGCAGGGTGCGGCAGCAGCAGGTGCTGCTGCCGCTGCTATGAGCTTAGTGGGTTCGGGTGTAACCCGAACCCACTAACTAAAGAGTGGGGTAGGGTTTTTGGTATAAACCCGACCCACTAACCCGTTACCCATTAACCCATTTAACTTAAGGTACACGGGTTTGGGTATTAGAACTCAACCCGACCCGTTATGAACCCAAACCCGCATCCAAATCCATTAAAGGTAAATTTGCAGAAAACCCCCTGATGTTAATTGCATTTGAATTCTTTTTATTTACATATTTAACCCATTTCCGTTACTTTTAGCGTTCGGGCAATATCGGGAGCATCCGAACTCCGATTTGGACGATTCTGGATCTGTTGCGATCGTGGGAAAGAGAGCTACTTTCCCCTGGCCAGTTTGTGAGTGTTTTACTTTTATAAATTATATTTTATCATGTTTAGTGATATAATGTGATTGCTTTCTGTGTCAAATCTTGATTATGGATAAAATACTGTAACCATTAATTATTAACTGATAATGATTGGACAGACATGGTAATAAGACTAACCTATAAGATTGTTAGGTATTTCCTGATATCATATGAGGTAATAATAGTAACAAGAAATACTAACACAGACGACTCGGACACAATCATCAGACCTGCACAGTCACTGATATTCGGCACCATAGTCTTGGACACTCTTATGTCATGTATTGGCCTATGACACTACATTGTCACTAGACATACATGCTAGACACCGTTTATGCATGTTACACGGATTATGGCTACACAATTATGTTCCACTAGTACACGGATAAGTACCGCATGTCATCTTATTGTGATCATCGTTATACAGATACTGTAGTTCACTGTACATGATATTAGACGCTGACCATTGTTATTACATGTACATATTACACCGATACTATGACACGTCACACTCTTATTTCGTATTCATGTCCCATCGATATATACATGCACCACTTCACGGATACTCATTACACAGACAACACTACTACATATACTCACCGCACAAGTATACATGCATGTGTTGTTTCTATCTTCTTGTCATATGGATCCCCGTGCATATTACATATATTATTGTTCCATGTTACCGTATTCATGTTATATGATTGTTTCCTGTTACTGATATAGATATTCCCGTTACTGGACATGAGAGCTGTTGATATGCGATATATGGACTCCCACATCTATTGTTCCCGTTTCTCGTTATATTGTTCTATGCTATCAATAGAGCTCAGGTCCAGTTATCATGTTACTCGTATCATGTACTGTATGTGTTCTTGTTACAGTGTATATACTTGACATATCAGATCATAAAGCTAACTTGGGTATGGGGGAGACTTGACGGTTGATTAGATCTTATCGGGTGATGTACTGGATCCATATTGTTCTCCCACTGCAGGGGACGGTAGTGCTACCTACCAATTGCTCCATGAGCTCCCATTACTTGATTATTGTTCCCCTCTTAGCGAAGGGCCCTGGTCTCAGCAGCCAGGGGTTTGTTTAAGGCCGTGATCCCGGGTATGCATGGGATACACCTACCCGATAAGAGCTCCTCGACCATGGGTTTCCAATTAACATAATAAAACAGTATACACAATAGTGACGTCGGGAACACTTGTTATTTGGTCACTCTCTCATTTGGATAATGGTACCCGTAGGCCATGTCCGGATGGGTTCGACTGGAGTGCGGGCTCCAGTATAAACTGCCAGTGGTATGGGACACTGGAAGAGATTGATTAAAATACCAGGTGATACTGATTGCTACTATTGTATAAATGACATGACTTGCCTGATCCATGTTTAGTTGTACTTGTTACTATTCCTGATCATTTATCTGTTATCATGTTACATGTATACTCTGTTACTTTACCTGGTCCATGTTATACCTTCTGTGGTGGCATACTACTCATATATCTGCATTACATATATTCTGTTTTCTGTATCTCTTGCAGACATCATCACTGTTATGCACCACACCATATTGTAGTAATATTGCATATGCTCACCTGCATATTCATATTGCATATGCCCACTTGCATGTTCACTTCTATCACGTCACCACTAGACGACTATAGACATGACCCGATGATAACCGGTTAGGTAGTGATGGTATTAAAAGATGACATGTATATATATTTCTACTGCTTACATGTTTATCTATTTCTACTGCTTATGATATTCTTCTTATATGGTATCATGTTTATGATATCCTTATTATATGGTATCACCAGTATAACACGATGTATTATATATTATTATCATGCTTGTATTACTATTGTATATATTATTACCTCCTTCATTTTACCACTCACTAGGTCGCTTTCTGACGACCCTGGCTTTGCGTGCCCAGGTTGGAGATCCGAGTTACCGTAATAGCAGATGGTGCCTTGGAGTCACATAGGAGATTCCTCATCGAGACTCTTCATAGGTATCTTAGTGGTTTATTCCGGTTATCTTATTTATCCCTATTTTTATATCTGTTATGATCGCCAACCCCTTTTCTGCAGGTATTCTTGTACTTATTTCATACTGGAACTCATGTATATATGGAGGTTATATCCTGTACTGAGGCTTAACGTACTCGTGAGGTTGTTTTCACCTCGCGTATGTACGTCGCCAAAACGTCCCCGTACCTGCAGGATCGGGGCGTTACAATATTATACATATTATACATGTTACTTGACTTTGTTATACATGTTACTTGACTACCTTGCGGTAGGTCCTAGTTCAGCGTTAGGAGTCTGGACCATGGTCCCAAGAATGCACGAGACCCACCTAAAACATAGACAATGTCTCCAACAAATAAGTTTCAATAACTTTGGACCTCGATTGGCATGTGTAGTATACGTAGTATGGGATGCGTCTATTATATGTGGCAAGTGGTGTTCGCTGATATAATTAATAATGAAAACTAAATTCTTACACTGACATTATAAATTGAACCTGACATATGCATGCATGTTATGATAGACATTTGATTATACTTATGACCTGATGTGCACCTGATTATAGCACTGACTGGCTTATTTGCTATTCATTTATGTTTGGCATGTTATTTCAATCGATCATGTATATTTCTTTCATAGTATGCTCACAAGTTACATGCACGTGCACCTTTCCCTTTTATTTTATCACTCACTAGGTCGTTTATTAATGAACCTAAGTTTGCTATGCTCAGATCCAGTTCCGAGGACATCGCAGGATCAAGAGTACTTTAAGCACGTTGCAGATCTCTAGTAAACCATCATCAGTTCATTTCGTGAGAAATTTTTAGTATTTTTGGTCCTATTCCTGTTATGCTTATAATAAGCAAACTTTTAAGATATTATTGTACTTGCATTTGAATGCTGCAATAAATTATGAACCTTATGTTTTGATTTAATACATTGAGGCTTAGCGTATTTATTTTGAAAATATGTCGCTGACTCTTGTCACGTACCCAATTGTGTGCATTTTGAGAAGTGGGGCATGACAGAGTTTTCTTGATATCAGAGCCAGGTTATTTAGAGTGTATAATTAAGTTAATAGCCAAGCTCTTACCGACAATGTTAAAAATCATACATTCTAGCTACAAGTGCAATAATGTTTATTATATTTGAAACCTATTTATATGTTTTTCTAAATCTTATTTTGATTTTCAGAGTAATGGCCCAATGACCTCCCTCATATATTGCTGCTCGTAATGAGACCACTGATCTGATGGGACTGCTCTGTGGTATGATGGAGTCTTAACAGGAACAAACAACACTCCTTTGAGACGGATTGTTTGTAGCTCAACAAACAGCCACGACAGCCATAGAGAGGTCAACGACACCTTGGGAACCAAAACCAGGGAACATCTTTGAGTTTAGGAGGTTGCAGCCGACTATCTTTGCTGGAACAGAGAAGCCATTGGATGCGGAGCAATGATTGGTGGATATGACCAACCTCTTAAATGCATCTCGTGCTCCCAAGGATGAGCAAGTGGAGGTGGTCAAAGTTCAACTAACAGACTTGGCTCGAACATGGTGACTTGCAGAGGAAAAGCGGTTGGAACCACCAATCGCTTGGGAGTAATTCATGAAAAGTTTCTATGAGAGATTCTTTCCCAAGATAGCTCGAAGCGAAATGGAGCAACAGTTCATCAACCTGCAAAAGGGGAGTCGAAGCATTGATGAGTATGCTGCAGAATTCTTAAGGTTGAGCCAGTTTTGCTCCATACATAGTAACAGAGGAGGAAGACCAGGCTAATCGATTCCAGCAGGGTCTAAGGTTGGGCATTCAGAAGTTCTTGGTCACACAACCGCTGAGGACTTACTCTCAGGTTTTTAGTGCTGCTCGTAGTTTGGAGCAAGTTGTAGAGAAGGAGAATAAGAACAGGGTGCAGACAAGGCCGCTGAAGCGACCCTTTGACCAGGTGATTAAGGGACCTTCATCCAGGTTTGGTGGTGCTCCATAGAACAAGCAACAGTTTACCCCTTTTACGGGCAGTAGTTTGTAGATTTTGTCAGCTGCCGAGGCATAATCGATGGGAATGCAGAAGGGCGAACAGACTATGCCTGCTTGTAGAGCAAGAGATCATAAGCTAGTAAACTGCCCGTCCAAGGGGCAAAGAAGTGTTATGCCCGTGGCTTCAGCACTAGAAGCAGCTAGAAAGAACCCAAAACCTGCAGGTAGAGGAATTCCACTTCTTCCACAACGACAGGTGTTCAAACAGTCCTAGAAGAGGGCAGGAGCAGGTCGTGGGAGAGGTCAGGCTTTCAATCTGACTGCAGAAGAGGCAGAGGCTGTTGGCCCGAAGGCCCATCACTCTAGTTTTGATGATAATTAACTCATGTAGTTATAGTACTAATGATCTTGTGTTTAATTAGTGACAGATTTATGATCAAGATCTTAGTAGGTGCACAGCTTCAACAAAGGATTTAAAGTCAAGTTTTGGAGCTAGCACAGTTTGATCCAAGAGCCATTGGATCGTGTTTGGACCAAGTCAAGAAGATGAGAAGACTTCAAGTGAAGACTTCAAGAAGATGAAGACTTGTGTCTAGGTTTGTTTTTAGTAAGATTTTGTTTCTAGTAAAAATGTAAAAGATAGAATAGTTGGTGGATTGCTCAAGTATCTTATACACACACACTCTTGATTAGATATGTTTTCATAAAAGAATTTTTAGAAAAGACTTTTCACTTTGGTTTTTGGTGTTTCTCATATACTTGTCTTTTAACCAAAACCATGTTTAATGCTTAATGTCAAAAACATAGATATTTCACCATGTTTGTGTAATGGATCATATCCATGCACCATATGCTTTAATCGAGTTTAAATATCTTGTTTTTGTATTTGGTAAAGTTTTAGAAAAACAAGTTTTGGAAAAATATGTTTTTGGAAAAACAGTTTTTATTTTGAACCAATATTTCCTAGTTACAAAATAGTCCAAATCATGCTTTGATTTTGTGCAAGCATGTTTGTTTATCAAAGTAAATTGGTAAAACTATTTTTGTAGATTTTCTGTGATTTTATGGGATTTTATGTGAGCCAAAACGACCAACTTTTGAATCCCTGAAAATCTGTTTCCAGGCTTCAGCGGTCGACCGACCGGTCGACCGAGTTCTGAAGTCGGTCGACCGACGTGCACAGACGTGCACGCCTGTTCTGGCAGGAGGGCCGGTCGACCGACCCGGTCGACCATCCAGAGAGCTCTGCTCTCTAGAAAGGCCCCGTCGACCGGGCGGTCGAACGGACAGAGATACCTGCTCTCTGTATCCTGGCCTCGGTCGACCGACCGGTCGACCGATGGCACAACGGTCTGAAATATGACCGTTGCCCGGTCGACCGACCGGTCGACCGACAGGTCTGTCAGACCCCAACGGCTAGTTTTTCTAGCCCTATAAATTTGGGGGTTTGGACATTATTTTTGAAGAAGATTTTCAAGTGGGTTTTTACCAGTTTTTCCTAAACTATTCAGAGGTTTTCCTCCACTTGATTTAGAGCAAATATTTCCAATCAAAAGGAGAGTTTTTATCAAGAGTGTTAAAAGAGATTTCTTGAGTTTTCCTCCATCACTTCCATCCTAGTTTTCTCACACAATCACTTGAGCTATCCATTGCTTTATTTATCCATAGGATTGTGTTGTAAGAGTTTTTATTGGTGATCAAGTGTTTAGATCACCAAGTTTACATCTTGTACTTTGAGGAGGCGGACAAGTGTGTTCGCGGTGGTTTAGAGTTCGTGTGTGAACTCTTTGTTTGAGGTGCGGCCTCGGCGAGCTAGTAGGCTTGCGGTGTGTACGGACTAGAGAGTCCAAGGAGTTCTAGTGAGAACTCGGCTTGTAGGTGTTGCGGCACCGAGGAGTGATCCAGTGGGATCGATTTTAGTGGAAATCCTTCGTGTGTCGAAGGCGGGGATGTAGAGCAAGTGTGCTCGAACCTCGAAACAAATCCCTTGTGTTTGCGATTGCTCTTTCTCTCTTTGTCTCCTTGTTTATATCTTGCATACTTATTATTGTGTTTATCTTTATATGCTTGATATTCATATTGTGCTTAATTGATATATTGCTTGGGATTGTTTGCTAACACTTGTATTCAACCAAGAAAGCCAACGCGGCACCTCAACCCTTATCTAGGGGAATCTAGAGGAGTTAGTCCAGAGCCCTTCACGGGAAATTCGGCTACACTCTTGTGTTATACGTGGTGTTTAGTTTAAGAATTTTAGTTTAGGTCATAATAGTTTTTAATTCCGTATTTAGTGACCATTAGATTAGCCATCACCTATTCACCCCCCTAGGTGATTTACAATTGGTATCAGAGCCAAGTGATCTTGATTTGGGTCTTACAACCTAGAGTTAAAGATCCTCCTTTTAGGCTATCACATTATTTTTGTACACACTATGGATTTCATGTCACCACCCACTTTTGACATTCTTAACATCCAAATTTGGAAGGTTAAAATGTCATTGTACCTCAAGGCCTTATGTATTCATGTTTATCTTGCCATCACTAATGATTCATATTGTTTAAATGGTAAAAATTTTGAGGCTAATGCAAAAGCCCTTCATGCTTTAAAGTCAACCCTAAATGATGAATATTTATCTAGAGTTTCTAATGTTGAATCGGTTTTTGTAGCATGGAACATCATCACCTCCCTTGGCGAAAAGGATCTATATTATGCGGGGAGCGATTTGGATGTTGGAAGCGACGCCTCCAACATGTGCTATATGGTCCAAGGGGATAACCCCCTTGAGGTAACTACCGAATCCGAGGTAGAAGATGATAACATGTCATATGATGAGCTTGCATGTTTTTGTCAACAACTCTTAGAAAAATATGACATGCTTAAGAAAGATAATAAAATTTGAAAAAGAATTTTGATTGCATGTTGAAGGAAAATAATTCTTTTAAAAATAATATTGATTGTTTAGAAAAAGAAAATGAAATTTTGAAAAATGAGAATGTTTCCCTTATGTCTAAATTAAATGATCTTTGTGAAGGAAACACTAATTTGAAAAATAAAATTGTTTTGGTGAAAAAATAAAACAAAATTGTTTTTCAAGAAAATAATTCCTTAAAAAGAAAAATTTTTAAAAATGAAAAGGAAAATGTTTCCAAAATGAATAAGAAAATTGTTTCACAATCTCACCATGCTTTATATGCTACCATTGATAATAGTGAGATTAATGTTTTGAAAAATAAAATTAATAATTTGAGCTCAACTTTGAGCACATGTGCATTCAACCCTCTAGATTGGAGTTCTTGTTTTCAAAGAAACAAACTCCACACATTCATGCACATTATCATGCATATGCTTATGTTGCACGTCATGACCACACACACACTTATATGCATTCTAAGGTGTACAAATGTACACATTGTGGCCGCAAAGGCCATTTAGCAAAGTTTTGTTTTGATAAGATACATCATTTAAATTTTGCTAATAATAAAAATGTTTGGGTACCTTATAAGACTAACCCTCATGGACCCAAAAGAAAATGGGTACCAAACTCCCACTTTGTATATTTGATGTAGGTGAGGGCTCTCACTCGACGTGAGGGAGATGGTGCCTTGATGGTGGATGCAATGGACTTGATGGACACATATTGATGCATCGCTATCAAGGAGTTTTGGTGGGACAACCATCTTGTTTTGGAGCTTTGGAGTATAGTTCCTAGTTTGGTAACTATTTCTAAAACTCCTAGTTTATTTACATGCTTTTATTTTCATGATATCCTTTAGCATGTTCATGCTTTATGTTTTTGTACTTCATGTGGTAAATACTAGTTTAAATGTAGTTTTTATCAAAACTTGTATTTATATATGTACAAATAGTGAGAACAAATTGATTCATATATGTTTACACTTCAATGCTCATTTGTACCCACTATATGCACATGTATAGTCTAGTTTTAATGACTCTTTCATTTATACTTGTTTTGCCTATTTTCTTGTTTTACTTCATGTATATGTATTTTGTATTCAAATCTAATAAATATACATGTATATCCCGTGAGTCTCTTGCCTTCATGCAAATACTTTTAATAGACTCTTTTATGTTTGGGATATGTATGTATGTTGTTAGGATTGGATAAATCATACATATACCTTGAAGTTTGTTTTTAAATGAAAAATGAATTTTCATGATTTTTGATAAAATGATATTTGTTTTGAACTTCATTGACTATTTTCATGGAAAATGCAAATTACATGACTTTTGTACACTCACACCTTATTTGTTTAGTCATGACTTTGTTTCATGAACATCATTTTGAGCTTTATGGACATTGAGTGTTGAACTTTGTGTATTTGGTATGATTCATGAAAAACATATGATTTGATTTCATGTTTTGAAGGATCTTTAACTAGTTTTTCAAAAATTATCTTTAACTAGTTAATTATTCTTCATTTGGTAGTGATTTTCAATGCTAAACTATTTTCAAATCCTTTTTTGAAAACCCTACCCATTATGGGAGAACGGATGGGCGAGTATGCCTTGCAAGCCTAATTGAAAAATCTTTTATCTTGAGCATATAAAGGGTGGTAGTTTATGAGTTATACACTAATTTTACTTCATAATTTCAAGTGGTATCATAATTTCATTTGGTATCACAATTGATATATTTTGTATACTCATAATTTTGTTTCTATATATATGTATGTCTTCAATGCCAAATTTCTATTATCATACATATATATGATGTTTTAGTGCTTAATTTACAATTGGTATACATATTTAAAAGCACAAAGTTTATGAAAAATAAAAAAAATTGATCATTATTTTAAATTGGTATCAATGTGTTTCAATGTCAAAATTGTTATAAATTTCAATTGGTATCAATATGTTTTACAATAATGATTATTTACATTTGGTATCTTAAAATTTGATTGTTTTACAAGAGATCTGATACCTTTAAAAATTTTTTGTTTAAGGAAAATTAAAATTTTTGATTTGGATTGCCTATATGCAAGGAGAGCTTAACATCTCTTCTATATATAGATTCATGTTGAGTGTATCTTGTATTGAGGAGCTTGACAACTCTTCTTTATGTGATACACGTGTATATGGGGAGCTTCACATCTCCTCTTATGCATTACATATTATGTGTTATGTGAATTAGGGCTTGTCATCCCTCTTTCATGTAATGTATATGTGTAGGGAAGTTACTTTACCGTCTTCCTCTTCATGAATGTATATCGCATATAAACTTTTATTGACTTATTTGTTTGCACCCCTTCTTGATCTCTTTGTTTATGACAAAAAGGGGGAGAAAAATTTTGTTTTTACTTTAACCCCTTTGTTGATGATTGACAAAAAGGGGGAGAAGTATTTGAGATGTATATGCATGTTTTCCTTGCTTTATTTTTAAAGAGGAAGAAATATTTATGTTTATGCATATATATTTTGTTTTGCAAATAGGAGAAAAAGAATTTTGTCTTTTATGCTTGTTGCATGTTTTATCTCCTTCCATTTGCATACATGTTTATGTGCTTTAATTCCATATATTATTGTTTATTTGGTATGTATGAGTTAAGGGGGAGCTTCTTTGAGGCTTTACTTTAATCCATGCATATATAACTTCATGAGTTTTGTCATCATCAAAAAGGGGGAGATTGTTGGCCCGAAGGCCCATCACTCTAGTTTTGATGATGATTAACTCATGTAGCTATAGTACTAATGATCTTGTGTTTAATTAGTGACAGATTTATGATCAAGATCTTAGTAGGTGCATAGCTTCAATAAAGAATTTAAATTCAAGTTTTGGAGCTAGCACAGTTTGATCCAAGAGCCATTGGATCGTATTTGGACCAAGTCAAGAAGATGAGAAGACTTCAAGTGAAGACTTCAAGAAGATGAAGACTTGTGTCTAGGTTTGTTTTTAGTAAGATTTTATTTCTAGTAAAAATGTAAAGGATAGAATAGTTGGTGGATTGCTCAAGTATCTTATATACACACACTCTTGATTAGATATGTTTTCATAAAAGAATTTTTAGAAAAGACTTTTCACTTTGGTTTTTGGTGTTTCTCATATACTTGTCGTTTAATCAAAATCATGTTTAATGCTTAATGTCAAAAATATAGATATTTCATCATGTTTGTGTAGTGGATCATATCCATGCACCATATGCTTTAATAGAGTTTAAATATCTTGTTTTTGTATTTGGTAAAATTTTGGAAAAACAAGTTTTGGAAAATATGTTTTTGGAAAACAGTTTTTATTTTGAACCAATATTTCCTAGTTACAAAAATAGTTCAAATCATTTGTAACATGCCTTGATTTTGTGCAAGCATGTTTGTTTATCAAAGTAAATTGGTAAAACTATTTTTGTAGATTTTCTGTGATTTTATGGGATTTTATGTGAGCCAAAACGACCAACTTTTGAATCCCTGAAAATCTGTTTCCAGGCTTCAGCGGTCGACCGACCGGTCGACCGAGTTCTGAAGTCGGTCGAACGGGCGGTCGACCAACGTGCACAGACGTGCACGCCTGTTCTGGCAGGAGGGCCGGTCGACCGACCCGGTCGACCGTCCAGAGAGCTCTACTCTCTGGAAAGGCCCCGGTCGACCGAGCGGTCGACCGGACAGAGAGACCTGCTCTCTGTATCCTGGCCTCGGTCGACCGACCGGTCGACCGATGGCATAACGGTCTGAAATATGACCGTTGGCCGGTCGACCGGCCAGTCGACCGACAGGTCTGTCAGACCCCAACGGCTAGTTTTTCTAGCCCTATAAATTTGGGGGTTTGGACATTGTTTTTAAGAAGATTTTCAAGTGGGTTTTCACTAGTTTTTCCTAGACTATTCAGAGGTTTTCCTCCACCTGATTTAGAGCAAATATTTTCAATCAAAAGGAGAGTTTTTATCAAGAGTGTTAAAAGAGATTTCTTGAGTTTTCCTCCATCACTTCCATCCTAGTTTTCTCACACAATCACTTGAGCTATCCATTGCTTTATCTATCCATAGGATTGTGTTGTGAGAGTTTTTATTGGTGATCAAGTGTTTAGATCACCAAGTTTAATCTTGTACTTTGAGGAGGCGGACAAGTGTGTTCGCGGTGGTTTAGAGTTCGTGTGTGAACTCTTTGTTTTAGGTGCGGTCTCGGCGAGCTAGTGGGCTTGCGGTGTGTACGGACTAGAGAGTCCAAGGAGTTCTAGTGAGAACTCGGCTTGTAGGTATTGCGGCACCGAGGAGTGATCCGGTGGAATCGATTTTAGTGGAAATCCTTCGTGTGTCGAAGGCGGGGATGTAGAGCAAGTGTGCTCGAACCTCAAAATAAATCTCTTGTGTTTGCGATTGCTCTTTCTCTCTTTGTCTCCTTGTTTATATCTTGCATACTTATTATTGTGTTTATCTTTATATGCTTGATATTCATATTGTGCTTAATTGATATATTGCTTGGGATTTTTTGCTAACACTTGTATTCAACCAAAAGAGCCAACGCGGCACCTCAACCCTTATCTAGGGGAATCTAGAGGAGTTAGTCCAGAGCCCTTCACGGGGAATTCGGCTACACTCTTGTGTTATACGTGGTGTTTAGTTTAAGAATTTTAGTTTAGGTCATAATAGTTTTTAATTCCGCATTTAGTGACCATTAGATTAGCCATCACCTATTCACCCCTCCCTCTAGGTAATTTACAGAGGCATTAGAGGAAGTGGTGGCAGGTACCATTCTGATTCATTCAGTTCCAGTCATATCATTATTTGAGTCTGGTGCTTCATATTGCTATATATCTACTAGTTTTATTATAATGCATTCTATACCATGTAATAACATGGACACTCAATGGGAGATTAGCACTGGGAATGGAATTATAACCACTAGTAGAGTATGCAAATCAAGTTCTATGGCAATTTGTGGAAGGGAGTTTAGTGCATACATGTTTGTGATAGACACTGGTGGATACGATGTGATCTTGGACATGACATTACTTAGCAAGTATCATGCGATAATTGATTGTCGGAGCAAGAGTGTGATATTCTAAATTTTACATCAACCAAAGTTTCAGTTTGTTGGAGAATTTAGGACATCTAGACAGAAGCATCAAGGAGATTCGTCATCACAGAAGCTGAGGAGATACCAAAGCCAGTGGTGGAAGAATTTTTAGATGTGTTCCTAGAAGATCTATTCGGATTGCCGCCAGATCAAATCCTAGAGTTTTCTATAGATGTTATTTCGGGTACGGCCCCAATCTCTAGGGCACTATATCGGATGTCAACCGTGGAGCTTGTAGAGTAGAAGAAATAATTACAAGAGTACTTAGACAAAGAATTTATCAGACCTAGTATTTCACCTTGAGGCGCTCCGGTGTTGTTGGTGAAGAAGGATGGTAGCAGGAGGATGTGCATTGATTATCAGGAATTAAACAAGGTTACCATCAAGAACAAATATCCCTTGCCCAGGATTGATGACCTGCTCGATCAACTTTATGGAGCTAAGGTGTTCTCGAAGTTGGACCTCCGTTCTGGATATCATCAACTGAAAGTGAAGGAGGACATTCTGAAACCGCCTTTAGGACTCGACCATTACGAGTTCCTATTCATGCCATTTGGAGTAACCAATGTCCCAGTAATTTTCATGAACCTGATGAATCGGGTATTCTCTCCATTTTTAGATAAATTTGTAGTAATATTCATAGATGATCTCCTGATTCATTCTAAGAATGAAGAAGAGCATGCAGAGCACTTGGCGATTATGTTGCAGACCTTTTGACAGGAGAAGCTCTGCACCAAACTGAGCAAATTTTAAGAGTGTGGCTTTTCTGGGTCATCTTATTTCAGGTGAAGGTGTCGCGGTGGATCCCAGTAAGGTTCAGACAGTGAAGGATTGGCCCGTCCCAAAATCAACAACAGAGATCAAAAGTTTCCTAGGTTTGGCTTGATATTACCGAAGGTTTGTGCAGGATTTCTCAAGAATTACAGGCCTCTAACCAAGCTTACTCAGAAGAGAGTGAAGTATTATGGACTGCGGAGTGTGCTGCTGTTTTTGAAGAGTTAAAGAACAGATTGATCACGACCCGTCTTAATGATGACCGATGGGACTGGAGGTATGGTCATACACATTGACACGTCAGGGCGAGGTTTGGAGTCTGTGCTAATGCAGCATGGAAATGTTATTATCCCACGCATGAACTGGAGCTGGCAACCGTCATTTTCGTCATAAAGATTTGGAGGCACTATCTGTTGGGAGATCAAGTGCGGATATACACTGATCACAAGAGCTTAAAGTATATCTTCACTGAGAAAGAGCTAAACATGAGGCAAAGGAGATGGCTAGAAGTGATGGCCAATTATGACATTGATCTACGATATCATCCTGAGAAGGTTAATGTGGTGCCAGGTGCTTTGAGCTGGAAGCCTGAGCATGTATGGCGATGCAGATCACTCAGCAGAAAGAGTTGTTCAAGGAGATGAGACGGATGAA
This sequence comes from Agave tequilana, assembly GCA_038442645.1. Classification (NCBI taxonomy): domain Eukaryota; kingdom Viridiplantae; phylum Streptophyta; class Magnoliopsida; order Asparagales; family Asparagaceae; genus Agave; species Agave tequilana. The sequence continues at coordinate 49,444 of JAVJIF010027739.1, forward strand.
TCTGATGGTGATACAAAAGACTAAAACTCTCGAACAATTGATGGTTATGCAGTTTCAGCTGACCTTATTGGAGAGAATCAAGGAGGCTCAGGGTAGAAACTCCAAGTTGCAGGAATTCAGGGAGCAAGTGGAAGGGAGATGGAGCACTCCTTCGGTAACAAGATTTGTGTGCCGAAGGGAGAGGTTCGACATGAAGTATTATCAGAAGCCTATAATTCGACATATTCTATACATCCAGGAGGGACGAAGATGTATCAAGATATGAAGCAACGATTCTGGTGACAAAATGAAAAAGGAGATTCTCGGTATGTGGCAAAGTGCTAGGTATGCCAGCAAGTGAAGATTGAACATCAGAGAACAGCTGGACTACTGCAACCCCTACCAATTCCAAAATAGAAGTGGGAGCATATCACTATGTACTTCTTCACTGCCTTAACTCGTAGCTAGAAGGAAACAATGCAGTATTGATAATAGTGGATCGTTTCACGAAGTCAGCACGCTTTATTCCTTTCAAACTGGGACAGTGTACAAAGTTGTTAGCAGAGAAGTACATTCAGGAGGTGGTGAGACTCCATGGCATGCCAGTTAGCATAGTGTCCGACAGAGACACTAGATTCCTGTCCTACTTTTGGAGAAGTCTCCAAGAAAGTTTGGGGACACACTTAAAGTTTAGCACATATCATCTGCAGACTGATGGGCAATTAGAGCGGACGATCCAGATTCTCGAAGACATGTTGAGCGCTTGCATACTAGACTTCAAGGGGTCATGGGAAGATTATCTACATTTAGCAGAGTTTGCCTATAACAACAGCTACCAGGCCAGTATTAAGATGGCACCCTTTGAAGCATTATATGAAAGGAAATGCATGTCTCCTTTGTGCTGGGACGATATTGGTGACTGGAGACTATTGGGACCTGAGATCATAACTCAGACAATAGAGAAAGCTAAGATTATCCAGGAGCATCTCAAGGCAGCTCAGGATAGACAGAAGTAATGGGCAGACTTGGACAGAAGGCCACTAGAGTTTGAGATTAGAGATAAAGTATTCTTAAAGATATCTCCAACGAGAGGAGTAATCAGATTTGGCAAGGAAGGAAGCTGAGTCCCAAATTTATAGGACCTTTTGAGATTTTGGAACGAGTAAGAGCAGTGGCTTATAGACTGGCATTGCCCCCATCCTTGGATGGCGTGCATGACGTCTTTCATGTTTCTCAGCTGGGGAGGTATATCTGAGATGACAGTCATGTGGTGGATCATTCTGAATTGGAGATTAGACCAGACCTATCCTACACTGAGAGGCCTATGGTTATTCTAGACCAGACCACCAAAGAGTTAAGAAACAGACCATTACACTTGTTGTGGTATCTTGGGGCATTCGATCTCTGGGAGAAGCAACATGGGAGCGGGACGATGTCATCCGCGATAGCTATCCCCACCTTTTCCATGATGATTAGGTAATTTATTTTTCCCACCTGAATTTAAATTTTGAGGATGAAATTTTCTTGAATGGTGGGTTGATTGTATTATCCTAATTGAGTATTACCCTAAAAAAATAATAATAAAAAAATGCAGGCACTGGGGATCAAACCCGGGTCCCCAGCAAGGGAGAGGAGAGAGTAGACCATAATGCCACATTGGCGTGTAGTTTTAAAAGCACTCGAATGTAAATTTGAACCTAATAAGCTAGTCATTCCAAAATTTTAATTTACCTCAGATTTTTAGCAATCCACAATCTATATCTAAACTGCTAAATCCTTCAGTTTTAATCTTAACCGAAGTTTAGATCCTAAAATCCCTAGTAATCAATAAAAAGCCTAAATATCTTCTTCTCTTTTCTTCTACCTCAAGAGAAAACCCTAACCCAAACTCTTCCCACTTCCTTCTTCCCTTTTCCTCAAGTGGATTGTGATCGAACGGGATCTCGAGGTGCAGAGGTTGAGGAGCAGACTAGGTTCAAATCCAAGTAATCAGCTTTCCATAATTAATTTGATCCAAATAGTTCATTCAATATCATGTCTATACAATGATCATCCATGAATTTTTATACATCAAAACCCAATTCAAAATCTGACTAAAATAAATATGAGAATGTACAAATACATATCTTAATTTATATATTTTTTGAAATTTTTACAATCAAGAATTTCAACAAAATATATATACACATATAGGAACACTGTTCCCTGCTCTCGGCCATGGTCGAGAGCAGGAGACTGCACAGACTTGGCCTGTGTAGTCCCTGGCCAGACCCAACCAGGCTTAGACTGGCCTCGCCCAGACCAGGGCTGCCCAGGGCCCAGGCCCTGTGCTCAAACCTACATATAAAAAAAATTCAGTATTCAGGCCCACTGGCCTGTGACCCAGCCCAACCCAGCTTGATATACTTCAACCCCGATGTCGTATCCTTGGAGAGCATCACTTTCATTCCCTTCTTGCTCATATACCCAAGTCTCTGATGCCATACCATGACATTCGTTTCTGATGAAGCAACTGAAATTAATGCCCTGTAGCCCAATGTCATATAGATAGTACCTTCCCTCTTCCCGCAGGCCATCACCATGGCACCATTGGTGATCTTGCATACATCATCATCAAAGGTGGTCTTCATCCCTTCGTCTGCAAGCTGTCCGACAGAGATCAGGTTTCTCTTCAGCTTCGGTATATGTATAATGTTTCTCAACTTTAGTGTCGAGCCAGTAGAGAAGTTAACCAATACATCGCCTTTCCCAAATGTCACATGGTTCATCATCTTCGAAGTCCACCTTTCACACTGTTTTAAAGGAAAAACCATTCAGGAAGTGGGTTGGAAAGAGGCGTCGGAGTCAATTACCTATGGCTCGATGGACTCAGTTAAGAAGAAAGTCAAGGTGTCAGATCCATCGCTCTTCGTGATATGCGCGGAATCCTTCTTCTTGCCTTTACCTTCTCCATCCTTCTGCTTGCAGTCTCTATGAATATGCCCTATCTCACCACACCGTCAACACCCCGCACATTTTGACTTAGTGTACCTTTCACTGATTTAGATTTTGACCTTCCATTCTTTTTCTTATCTGTATTCCCAGACCTCTTCGATCGACACTCAGGGCCCTCCCTGATCTCTCAGCCGAGCCCAATTTCTGCGCGCTTCTTCGCTAAGAAGTACATCCAACACATTATCAAACTTTAACATTCTTGTCTCACAGGAATTGCTCAATGACATCACGAGACCGTAATAGGCCTCCGATAGACCGGACAACAGAACCAGCGCTCTGATTTCATTTTCAAAATTAATCTTAACTGATTCCAATTGGCTCCTTATCGTGTTGAATTCGTTGAGATGCCCAGCAACGCTTCTGATGTCGGCCATCTTTAGGTTGAACAATTTCTTCAACAATAATACATTATTTGACACCGATGGTTTCTTGTACATCTTTTGATAACGCCGCATCAAGTCTATGATCGTCCTTTTCCTGGAGACATTGAAGGCAACCGTCAATGGCAGGAATAATCAGATCACCCCTAAGGCTTTTCGATCTAAAATCTCCAACTCGCCATTGGATATCTCCTTTGGCTTATGGGTCTTTCCGCCAAGAGAAAGAGATCTTTTTGGTACAGGCAGTCTTCGATATGCATCTTCAGAACACGAACTGAAGTTCACGTCGTTGAATCTTTCAACTCTGATCTTTCCTTTATTAGCCATCTCGAACCAAAGGCTCTGACACTAGTTTTTGAGATTATGCCTTTCACGATGACAATAAACAAGAGCAAATCAGATCAGAAATGATGCACAAGATCGCAGATTTATCACAAGACAATAAACACAGAACACCAGAATTTACGTGAAAAATTCAAATAGGAAAAAACCACAGAGTCACTCGCAAATCCACTACTATTAAGAGATTACAGGGAGAAGAAAACCTCACAAGCGCTCTTTACAATAGCTCTAACCGCTTCATTGTTAAACCCTAATTATTGCGCATCTCTTTTTATAGAGAAAACTAAGATTATAAATTATGACTTTCCTAAACTGCCCTTGAAACGTGGCATGAGTTTCCTGTATCGCGAAGCTTCTAGGCTGGACCATATTCACTGCGCCTCACTGCGCCTCAAAGATGTTCCTCTGCTCTGTCGCTCAAAGTACTCCTCCTAAGACTCCAAATGATACTCCGAGCACTTGAACATACCACCATCTGAAACTCCAAACTTGCCTGCACTAGCCTACAGTATGACTTTACTCTGGGAGTTAACAAGGTGGTCTAGTACTCAGGAGACTCTTCCCGAGGCCTCGCCTCCGAGTCACCAAGGATGGACTTTCCATCCTATTAACTCCCACTGCAACTGGGCCTCGCAGTTCTTCCAGTGTAGTACTTCTTCAAGGGTTGTCCTCTGTCAAGATCAGCTATCAGGCCCCACAACTCCAACAAGTTTGACGCTACAATGAAAGATGGTACAGATCACAAGTCAAAGGTGGGGGCTAAGCCATTCCAGGTAGTCCCGACCACCCAAATCGAGTCCTCCAAGTTGGCACGAGACTTTTCGATCCAGAGAAGCATCAACTCAGGAGTTTCTATCAGAGAACCTCGATGTAATCATGTGGTCTCCAACTGACATGCTTGGAGTAGATCCTCCATCATCTGCCACCGACTATCCATTCTCTCTGAAGCAAAGCCAGTAACGCAAAAGCCGCTGAAGATGAATACTAAATATCTTCAAGAACTTAACGAGGAAGTAGACCGACCCCTCAAGGTAGGCTTCATTTGAGAAACACTTTATCCAGACTAGCTCCCTAATACAGTCTTGGTGAAAAAGAAGAACAAGAAATGAATAGTATGCATCGACTTCACCGACTTGAATAAAGCTTGTCCCAAGGATAGCTTCTCACGGCCTAGTATAGACCAAATGGTCGATGCAACTGCGGGCCACGAACTCCTCAACTTCATGAATGCAATGCCTACTCGGGCAAATCAAGATGCATTCAAAAGATGAGGACAAGAAGATTGCCTAGCCACTGACCACGCCATCTACTACTACTATCGAACCATGCCCTTCGGGCCCGAAGAATGTCGAAGCCACTTTTCAGCGGATGGTCAACGAGATCTTCAAAGAGCTAATTGAAAATATGATGGAGGTAAATGTAGATGACATGCTCATAAAGAGTTTGTGCCGATCCCGTGAAGAAGCACTTGGAGAAAGCGTTCGCTCTCCTCTGAAAGTTCAATGTGAATCATAACCCCAAGAAGCGCACGTTCGGGTAGCTTTCGGTAAATTTCTCGGATACCTGGTCAGTCAACGAGGAATTGAAGCTAACCCTGATCAGATATATGCCACACTTGAAATAAAGTCGCCAACAAACATCAAGGAGGTTCAGATCCTCAATGGTCATCTCGCCTCCCTCAACCCTTCTGTCACGTCCCGCTTCCCAAAATACGCTGGAGCGGAGACGCAACACAAGTCAGCGACGCATATACGCAAGGAAAATGAAAAACACCTAGAGGGGGGGTGAATAGGTGTAATTGCTAATCTAATGATTCTTTTTGAAACTAAGTATGATGAATGATGCAACGATCTCTCAAAACAAGACTAAGAGCCGAATACCCCGTGAGAGGTTCTGAACTCCTTCCTCCCAATTCCCCTTGAATGGGTTAGAGGTGCGCAATGCAACCTTGTTGTATGAGATATGATCGATCAAGGCAAAGTATGATGGATGAATAGTGAGATGCACACAATATATCACAAGTATCACAAGCTTGAAGTAATAGCACAAAGAAAGAAACAAGATCACAAGCAAGTAATTGAAAGCAATATAGTGCAATAGAAATTTAAAGCAAGAATGGACACAAGGCAATCGCAAACACAAGATGTTTGTTTCGAGGTTCGAGCCACCACTCTACTCCCCGCCTTCACCTCCGTGAAGGGTTTCCACTATCCACCGAGGACGATTACAACGGTCTACCGAAGACCCGAGCACCGAGCTCCACCAAGTACAATAACCTCTACCGAAGAGGTGTCTCCACAAGAACAAGAAGATCACAAGAACAAGAGTGATCACAACAAGATCACCAAACTCTTTTACAACACTCTCACTCTTTTTACAACTTCACTATAGAATGAGTTAGGGATTTTTGGCTCTATGAAGTGTAGTGAGAAAAACTCAGTTGTAGAGATGATTTTTGCAAGGGAACACAACTGAAAACTAGCTCAAGAAAGAATTGGAAATGGAGAGCTTAAACACTTTTCTTTTCTCTTTTGAAAACTTTGAAAACTTGAGGATTTTTCTTGGTATTTAGTAAGAGAGTCTTCTCCTCTATTTATAGGGAGAGAAATGGGTTTAAAACATTTTATTTAGACCTTATTTGCTCTGAAAACAAACTGGAAAACCCTGTAAAAGTCTGCCAAAAAGCAGATCAAAAAACAGATTTCAGAATTGCACAAAAGAGGAAAGAGCCGTTGGGCAGCAGCAGGCTTGGCGGTCGACCGGGCCGGTCGACCGCTAGCTCAGCTGGCAAAGAGCCGTTGGCTCCGGTCGACCGGTCGGGTCGACCGTCCCAAAAGACAGAGCACAGCTCTCTTCTGCGGTCGACCGGACCGGTCGACCCAGAAAACCCGAGAGTGGCTGCTTACAGTCGGTCGACCCATGCGGTCGACCGACAGACGTGCACAAACGTGCACGTCCTGGGACTGGCGCCGGTCGACCGGGCCGGTCGGCCGGTCAGCCTGAAACAGGAAAAATCAGTATTTTTTTTTTGAGTTAGAAAAATTTGTAAAATAGTTTTTGGTTTGAAGAAACTTAAGTAACATGCTAGTAGGAGTATATAAACATGATCTAAACATGATATTTATTTTGTAAAACTTAGGGTCATGTAAATATCTACTAAGGCATGAAACCAATTTTAAAACATAAAAACTTAAATACAAGACTCACATTTTAACAAAAGCCAAATTGTGTATGCGTATCCTAGAGCCAATATCCAACACTCAAACTTTAACATTCTAATTCTTACAATGATTCTAAAGACTTCAAGTTCTTCAAGAGGGCTTTCACCATATGATCTTCAAAACTTAATTCTTGAGCCCAAATTGAGTAGACTTGAGTCCAAAGTACCTTCCTTTAGGGAAGAATCCTTTTAGTTGAGTTAGAATCCTGAAACACACTTAAACAATAAAAATATTACTACAAATAACTAATATGTTTTGTAATCATCAAAACACACTAAAAACGGGTGATTGTAACCTTGGGCCAACAATCTCCCCCTTTTTGATGATGACAAAACATATACGTTATTTTAAACAAAAATGGAAGAAGAGCTTGGAAAGCTCCCCTCAAATAATGCTATGTATCAAAAATGTCAATGAAGAGCTAAATACATAAGGCATTGAAAAACACATAAGGCATTGAAAACACATAGTTTTGTCAAAAACTCAAATGCATCAAAATATATACAATAAACAAACAAAATAAACAAACAAAACAACAAACAAACTCATACTTTTTCTCCCCTTTTTGTCATACATCAAAAGGGTTAAACAAACAAAATAAAAGAAATTTTTCTTTAAGAATCCATAATGCAAACATTCAACTCACTACAAATAAATGAAAATCTAGCATAATCTAGAGGTTTAGTAAAAATATCGGCAAGTTAAAAATCGGTAGAAACATAATCAATATCAATATCACCTTTCTCATAATGATCTCTAAGAAAGTGATACCTAATGTCAATGTGTTTGGTTTTACTATGTTGATTTGCATTCTTTGTCATGTGAATAGTACTAGTATTATCACAAAATATTTTAACATGATCAAAGTGTAAATCATAGTCAAGGAGAGTATGTTTTATCCAAAGAACTTGTGCACAACAAGCTCCGGCTGCAACATACTCCGCCTCGGCGGTTGAAAGGGCTACCGAATTTTGCTTTTTGGAAGACCAAGATACAAGACAATTACCTAAGAATTGACATGTTCCACTTGTGCTCTTCCTATCTACCCTACAACCCGCATAGTCGGCATCCGAAAAACTCGTCATTGAAAATTGGCCGGTTTTCGGATACCACAAACCCATTTCAATAGTGCCCTTAAGGTATCTAATTATGCATTTAACCGCAATTATGTGAGACTCTTTAGGACAAGATTGAAAACGTGCACAAAGACAAACGGAAAACATAATATCCGGCCTACTAGCCGTCAAATACAATAAACTACCAATCATGCTACGATAAAGCTTAATGTCTACACTTTTACCTTGTTCATCCTTGTCAAGCTTAGTAGTTGTTGCCATGGGAGTTTTGCTTACTTTAGATCCTTCAAGCCCGAACCTTTTGATGAGTTCCTTTGTGTACTTGGCTTGATTGATGAAGATCCCATCCGTCCTTTGCTTGATTTGGAGTCCAAGGAAATAGTTGAGCTCCCCATCATAGACATTTCAAATTCATCCTTCATGCATGATTCAAAAGCTTGGCAAAGAGATTCATTAGTAGAACCAAAAATAATGTCATCAACATAAATTTGCACAATAAGAATATCTTTTTCTACATGTTTTGTAAACAAAGTTGTATCAATTTTACCTTTCTTAAAACCATTTGAAATCAAAAATGAAGAAAGTCTTTCATACCAAGCCCTAGGGGCTTGTTTTAAACCATAAAGAGCTTTATCTAATTTAAACACAAAATCCAGATGTGTAGGATCAACAAACCCGGGGGGTTGTTCAACATACACCTCCTCTTCAATAAAACCATTTAGAAAAGCACTTTTAACATCCATTTGAAACAATTTAAAATCTTTATATAAGGCAAATGCTAGTGTCATCCGTATGGCTTCAAGCCGTGCTACGGGTGCAAAGGTTTCTTCAAAATCGATTCCTTCGATTTGAGTGTAACCTTGGGCAACTAACCTAGCTTTATTCCTAACAACGTTACCCGATTCATCCAACTTGTTCTTAAAGATCCACTTAGTACCAATTGTTGGTCTATCATGGGGCCTAGGAACAAGGTGCCAAACTTGGTTGCGCTCAAATTGATTGAGTTTCTCTTGCATGGCTAGCAACCAATATGAATCGGCCTCGGCTTCGAGGACGTTCTTGGGTTCAACATGAGAAATAAATGCATAATGTCCACAATAATCATGAAGTTTAGAGCGAGTGGTTACCCCTTTTGATACTTCAACTATGACGAGGTCCTTGGGATGATGAGGATTGTATCTCCAACCCTTTGGAAGTTGTTGAGTAGGCTCCACTTCATTTGTTTGATTTTCATTTACTTGAGCCTCTTCTACTTTAGCTTCACTTCCTTCATCATCCTTTGGCTTGTCTCCATAGTAGTAGTATCCTCCAAGGTCACTTTCTCCAAGCCTTCATCCAAAGCATCTATTTCTACAACATTCTTAACAAACAAGTTAGATTCTTCAAACTTAACATGTATAGATTCTTCAATAGTCAAAGATGATTTATTGAAGATTCTATAAGCCTTACTTGTATTAGAATACCAAACAAAAATTGCCTCATAAGCTTTAGCATCAAATTTTCCTAAATTATCTTTTGTATTTAAAATAAAACATTTGCATCCAAAAACTTTGAAATATGAAACATTTGGTTTTCTAGAAAAGTACATTTCAAAAGAAGTCTTTGAAGTATTTTTACACAAGAAAACACGATTTGATATATAGCATGATGTATTTACGGCCTCGGCCCACAAATAATGTGGTAGACCATATTCACTTAGCATTGTCCTAGCCATCTCTTGTAAAGTACGAATTTTCCTTTCAACTACTCCATTTTGTTGTGGAGTTCTAGGATAAGAAAGTTCATGCTTAATTCCATGTTCTTCACAAAAAGTGGTAAAGGGTAGGTTAATGAATTCACCTCCTCTATCACTTCTTATTCTTAAAATTGAAACATCTTTTTCTTTTTCAACTCTTTTCTTAAAAGTTTGGAAATATGAAAATGCTTGATTTTTGTGTTCAAGAAAGAAAACCCAAGTAAACCGTGAAAAGTCATCAACCAAAACAAATGCAAATCTATTCCCACTTAGACTTTTAGTTTGTGTAGGGCCAAATAGATCCATATGGATTAACTCCAAAGGACGTGATGTCATGATATCCTTAATTGACTTGAAAGAAGACTTAGTTTGTTTCCCAAATTGACATGCGTCACAAACTCGGTCCTTTTCAAAACTCAAACAAGGAATACCTTTCACTATTTCCTTTGTGTTTAACCTAGATATGTGGTCAAATGAAATATGGCCTAATCTTCTATGCCACAACCAAGAGTCATCATCGAGGGCTTTTAAACAAGTAATATTACAAGACATATTAGACATATCTATCATATAAACATTACTTTCACGAAAACCGGAAAACACACAAGTATTAGAAATTCTATCAATTACTTTACAAACTACATGATCAAAAACAATATCAAAACCTTTATCACAAAGTTGACTAACACTCAAGAGGTTATGCTTGAGTCCATCAACTAAAACTACATTTTCAATTAAAGGGGATGTGCCGAGTTTTACATTACCAATACCGATGATTTTACCCTTGGCATCATCTCCGAAGGTGACGGTGCCACCTTCATGGTATCTTGATAGGGTTGCAAAGTTGTTGATGTCCCAAGTCATGTGCCTTGAGCAACCACTATCAAGATACCATAATCCTCTACGTCGTTGGGCTTTGGAAGGTACCTATATCATTTAACAAAATTGTTGACTTTGGTACCCAAATTTTCTTGGGTCCTTGAAAGTTAGTGTTTCGAACCCATACATTATGATAAGATGCACTTAGTCTATCATAGCAAAAATTGGCTAAGTGTCCTTTCGGCCCACAATGTGAACATGAGAACACTTCCATACATGAATGCATGATGTGTGTGTGAAGTGTGAGCATGCTTTGGGGGTTTGCCACGATGTAAAGGTTGTGTGGTATGAACATGAGCATGAGCATGGTGAACATTTTTCTTAGAGGCTTGTTTCTTAGGAAACATGGCCTCTAGCTTCTTCTTATCAAACTCACAATTTTTTAAAATAATTCCCAATGAGTCTATTCTTTCTTTAAGCATGGTAATCTCATTAGAATCAATTTGTGGAGACTTGCCTTTACAAGAAATCTTATACTTGTCAAAATCTTTTTGAGTGGAAACAAGAGTGGAAAGTAATTCATCCTTTTCTTTAGAAATAGTAAAGACTTGAAGATTAAGAGATTCATTTTCCTTTTTTCATTTTTAAATACTTTTTCTTAAGAAAATCATAGTTATGTGATAATTCTACAAAAGCTTCTCCTAATTCATCCATGGAAAGTTCATCATTAGGAGAAGTGGAAGGGGTTACCTTGCTTGTGCTTTCATTGGCCATGAAGCACATGTTGGCGGTATCAATCTCCTCCTCGGATTAGCTCTTGGAATCCCATGTAGCTTTCATTGCCTTCTTCTTGTGAGGCTTCTTTGAGGTGGAGGGCTTCACTTTATCCGGACACTCCGCCACTATGTGTCCCGGTCTTGGCAATTGAAGCATATAATTTTTCTTTCTTCTTTGCCTCCTTGCCATCTCCTTCTTCCTTGGAATTTAGCCTTGTTGTACATCCTCCGGACGTTCTTCACAAGAAGTGAGAGCTCTTCGTCATCTTCTTCTTCATCGTCTTCGTCGGAGTGTGTGGATTGACTTTTGAAGGCTATTGTCTTCTTCTTGGAAGGAGCCATGTCCTCCCTCACTTTCCTCTCCATCTCATGGGTTTTGAGGTTCCCAATGAGACCAATTAGCTCCATCTCCTCCTTGTCATTGAGTTCCTTCAAGGTGGTTGCTTTTACTTCCCATGAAGGAGGAAGAGCCCGGATGATCTTTCTAACTCTTGATCGTTATCAATAGCATCACCTAGAGAAGAAAGTCCATTAGTAATCTTTGTAAATCTTGTAACCATATCATCTATGGTTTCATTTTCTTGCATGCAAAAATTCTCATATTGGGACCGAAGAAGGTCAATCTTAGCCCTCTTCACTTGTGAGGTCCCTTCATGTGTAACTAGCAAATGTGTCCAAATTTCATATGCGGACTTGCAATGAATGACTCTAGCTATGTCATCATCATTAAGGGCTTGAAGTAGTGCATAGTGAGCCCTAGCATTGGCATCAAATTCTTTGGTCTCTATTTCGGACCAAGTAGATTCATCACCGAGGGGTGCACTAAAGGGTTTGGTCACGGTCTTTGCAACTCGACTTCCTAGAGATTGCAAGAAAACAGTCATCTTAACCTTCCATATGGGAAAGTTAAGTCCATCAAACTTAGGAGGGGTTTTAATTCCATCGGCCATTTTTACTAAGTGAGTATGAATGAAATGATTAGCAAAATTAGGATCTCTCTAAGGTTGTTAAGCCAAATCCTAGAGTCCAAGCTCTGATACCAATTGAAAAACACCTAGAGGGGGGTGAATAGGTGTAATTGCTAATCTAATGATTCTTTTTGAAACTAAGTATGATGAATGATGCAACGATCTCTCAAAACAAGACTAAGAGCCGAATACCCCGTGAGAGGTTCTGAACTCCTTCCTCCCAATTCCCCTTGAATGGGTTAGAGGTGCGCAATGCAACCTTGTTGTATGAGATATGATCGATCAAGGCAAAGTATGATGGATGAATAGTGAGATGCACACAATATATCACAAGTATCACAAGCTTGAAGTAATAGCACAAAGAAAGAAACAAGATCACAAGCAAGTAATTGAAAGCAATATAGTGCAATAGAAATTTAAAGCAAGAATGGACACAAGGCAATCGCAAACACAAGATGTTTGTTTCGAGGTTCGAGCCACCGCTCTACTCCCCGCCTTCACCTCCGTGAAGGGTTTCCACTATCCACCGAGGACGATTACAACGGTATACCGAAGACCCGAGCACCGAGCTCCACCAAGTACAATAACCTCTACCGAAGAGGTGTCTCCACAAGAACAAGAAGACACAAGAACAAGAGTGATCACAACAAGATCACCAAACTCTTTTACAACACTCTCACTCTTTTTACAACTTCACTATAGAATGAGTTAGGGATTTTTGGCTCTATGAAGTGTAGTGAGAAAAACTCAGTTGTAGAGATGATTTTTGCAAGGGAACACAACTGAAAACTAGCTCAAGAAAGAATTGAAAATGGAGAGCTTAAACACTTTCTTTTCTCTTTTGAAAACTTTGAAAACTTGAGGATTTTTCTTGGTATTTAGTAAGAGAGTCTTCTCCTCTATTTATAGGGAGAGAAATGGGTTTAAAACATTTTATTTAGACCTTATTTGCTCTGAAAACAAACTGGAAAACCCTATAAAAGTCTGCCAAAAAGCAGATCAAAAAACAGATTTCAGAATTGCACAAAAGAGGAAAGAGCCGTTGGGCAGCAGCAGGCTTGGCGGTCGACCGGGCCGGTCGACCGCCAGCTCAGCTGGCAAAGAGCCGTTGGCTCCGGTCGACCGGTCGGGTCAACCGTCCCAAAAGACAGAGCACAGCTCTCTTCTGCGGTCGACCGGACCGGTCGACCCAGAAAACCCGAGAGTGGCTGCTTACAGTCGGTCGACCCATGCGGTCGACCGACAGACGTGCACAAACGTGCACGTCCTGGGACTGGCGCCGATCGACCGGGCCGGTCGGCCGGTCAGCCTGAAACAAGAAAAATCAGTATTTTTTTTTGAGTTAGAAAAATTTGTAAAATAGTTTTGGGTTTGAACAAACTTAAGTAACATGCTAGTAGGAGTATATAAACATGATCTAAACATGATATTTATTTTGTAAACTTAGGGTCATGTAAATATCTACTAAGGCATGAAACCAATTTTAAAACATAAAAACTTAAATACAAGACTCACATTTAACAAAACCAAATTGTGTATGTGTATCCTAGAGCCAATATCCAACACTCAAACTTTAACATTCTAATTCTTACAATGATTCTAAAGACTTCAAGTTCTTCAAGAGGGCTTTCACCATATGATCTTCAAAACTTGATTCTTGAGCCCAAATTGAGTAGACTTGAGTCCAAAGTACCTTCCTTTAGGGAAGAATCCTTCTAGTTGAGTTAGAATCCTGAAACACACTTAAACAATAAACAATATTAGTACAAATAACTAATATGTTTTGTAATCATCAAAACACACTAAAAACGGGTGATTGTAACCTTGGGCCAACAGAAAATACCTCACATATAGGCGCTAAGCCTTAAGTAAACCCGAAACAAGCTGTAAATCCCAACTGTAATAAATCATGATTACTGCAATATCACATATAGGTATCCACGCATGATATCATATGAATCAAGAACTAGAATAACGACTGAATCTGATATAACGAGAATCAGGAAATAGTATGAAGACAAGAAAGATAAGAATACCGAAATCGAATAGGGAGAAGATCCAACTCTTCGCGAAGCGTACAGTCTCATCGAACACCTGCACAATAGAAACAAAGCATCCAATATCTGGACGTGCAAATCCAGGGTCGTCAGAAAGCGACTTGGTGAGTGTGTGTAAAAGAAAGCTCGTGCATATAAACAATGTGCACAAAATAATAACAAGATAAACTGTAAATATAAGATAACTAAATAACATGATAAACAGATAGCTGAAGGATAACTAAATAACAACATGAATGAAGATAAAAGTCAACTATCATAACTGTAAACTAATAGCTAATGTCAAGATGTGTAACCTAGCATATGTCACTAGTCTGATTGGTTATTATTAACCTAACTAATGTAGTACCTTGTTGTGTCCTATATCACAGCCTTTTCCCACGTATCAAACAAAGTTATCGTTATTGTAACTGCCTGCCAATGTAGTGCCATGTGTTTTGGAAGGGTACCGTGCATGCCCGGTACCACGGTCTAACACCCCTGGCGCTGAGCCAGGACAAGCCGCAAGGCTCTAATATCTGAAGACCACAGCCCCACACGAAAAGACAACTAGTGTGGCTCTGTAATCGGGTATAGCCCTGACAACTGACAACTGAATAGGTAGTCAGTACTACCTTGGCTCCCCATGATTGGAACCTACAACTCGGTACCATAAGAAATCCTTCCAAAATACGCGACATGCATCATCAGGCAATTACCCTGTTCCCCCGGGTTATGATATCTTTTATTAACAAGCAATCAACGTGTTAATATTAAAGAGTAACTGATATCTCTAACAACTAGTGATATCAATAATAGCTGATAATCTGACAACAGATAACTGATATCTGACAACTGAGTAGCTGACAACTAATATCTGACATCTGAAATAAGATACTGGAGATATAGCCACAACACAGTGTGTCACTAACAACTGGTAACTGATACAGATACCTGACAACTACTATAAACTCTGAAAATATCATATGATCACCAACAAATAATCTCACCAATAAGTGATAAAGTGATGACTGCTATCTGATAACTCTGAAGTACAAGATCACAGATATCGACTAGATTACTATCATCATAACTCAATCTCTATTAACTGAAGTAGTCAATAACTAAACATGAAGCACATGGTATATCCTCGAGATCAACAAGTCAATAGATACCAAAATCATAACGAAGTAAGGAATCATCCTCAAACAACATATAGTCTAGAATGTCTACTTCTGATATTCAACATCAACAAAATATCATCTAAATAAATCTCAAATACTCAATTATAAATCCAGCTACATCAATCCCATCTTAATACAGATCAGGCTTCATTATAAAGAATGTAAAATTTCAGATCAACTCTAACTCAAGGTCAATCCAAATCACAACCCAATTAAAACAGTCACATCTAAATACTGATCAATATTCAATGTAAATAACATAAATCCCAGTTCGACCCAAACTCCAACTAAGTCTATATACTGATCCAATCATCAAGTAATCCAATTTCTTAGTAAAGTAACATCATAACAAGTCCGTCATCAATACCCGAATGAATCATCACCTAAGTTATTACCAACTGAAAGTATAACAAGTCTAAGAAGTACTCTACATAAAATAAGTCATCTGTCCTCAAATATAATCTGAGCCACTAACCAGTGGATCGAAATGAGTCACCATCTAAGTTATATCAAAACTAGGCCTAAGCCAAAAGCGTCAGACTACCAACACATGAAATGACGCTGATATAAGCTCATATCGACTACGTAATTAAAATGAACAATCATAAATGTCTCATGAAGTAATACAAGTGATCAAACTAGTAAAATCTAATAGAAAGTCACATGAAATGATAAGTGTAAAATGTAAATGCATACCGACAACGGTAAATAAGAAAATGCACAAGAACGAACACTCACATGAAATGACGTGGTTTCAGAACCGAATCACCGTCGGTCTTCACTGTACGAATTAGTACTGATCTACGGATCATCCCATGGGCCGGTCTTCGAATCGCCTATGTATCGAGTCCACAACGAGCACGAATCTGGATCGGGTCCGGGTCTTCTGCAACGGTTCGGATCTCACCAAATGAATCTGAAACACTGCAACACGCAACCAAACACATGAACTGACACAAACATACCCTCATACATGTATACACTCCACAATATACACCCATAAACATACGTATACACCCGCATATATACGTATACAAGTATACGCATACACCAACATACATGCATATTTAATAAATACCAACACACATTAATATAAATACATACACTATATATGTACATATAATATACAAACATACTCACGCATAATCATGTATACATACACATATACCCACACATAAATACCTATATATGTGTATATACATTGGGTATACGTACCACACATATATACATATCCAATATCTACTCATTCATGCTCACGCACCCATACCCAAACTCACGCACACATCCAAGTCCATGCACACATGAATACTTACAAATAATTACAACACTACCCATGTAAACATACATACATATAAAAGTATATACATGCATGCAAACATTAATGGACAACACCCATCCATGCATATACATCATGCATGCACATGCATGCATATCACCACTCACGCACAAACCAACACACATTAATTACACTTCCAAATTATTACAACTTTACCCCTACACAATTAATAACTTCACATTATTACACAAATGCCCCTACACAAATAAATATAACACTAACCTCGAGCCGATTTGCGGCGCACTGACGGAGGCTCGGGCAGAGGCGTCCGGGGCCGTGGAGGATGTCATTGGATAGAGCATCTCGCCGTGAAAAGTATGGGTGCGTTCACGCTCGCCGACGGCGATCCATAGCGATCCACGGAGAGCCGAAAAACGGCTCGGAGTAAGATGTGTCACACATATGAAAATAACTCACTTGAATTGATACATACATATTATAAACTATAATTAAACATACTAGTTACACATAAATCCCTAATCACCAACAAATATCCACAGAGAGAGCACGTTACCATGGGGAAGAAGCTCACGCACGCCTGGGATAAGCGTGGAGGCTGAGTCAATTGTGGGTGGAGCACGGCCTGGTGGGCGTTGGCTTGGCACTGGAGCGCGGAGGTGGGGTTGTAGAAGCTCGGGTGCTGCGGTTGGGGGAAGTTGCGGCAGGCCTGAAGGAGATGGCTGGGAGTAAGGAAGACCATGGTGCTGGATGCATGGCTTGGTGTTGGGTTGCCGACCTTGGGAGAGTTGTCGGGGTTGCCGCGACTGTTGCGGAGGCTTACGGAAGAGGGAGAAGTGCTCCGGCGAGGTGGTGGAGTGCGGCAAGGGAGGATTAGACGCTGCTGTGGAGATGGGTGCAGCAACTTGCGTGGGCTGCTATCTGCGGGTGGATGAAAGGCTCCACGGAGGCGCGCTGGCTGTTGATGGGGCTGCCGGGGAGGCGCGCTGGTGGCCTGGGAGTGCGGGGGGTGTTGGCGGCTGGATGTGAGAGGAGAAGGAGAGATTAGGGTTAAGAGAGGATTAAGAAGAGATTATATAGATAGGATTTGGTAATGGGTTTCGGGTCTAATTGGGTATGGGTGTTGGGTGTGGATTAGGTAATGGGTATGCTAATGGGTTGAGGGTTTGGATTAACAGGTAGGATCATGTGTATAGGATATAAAAGAGGATAACGGGTACTGGATTAGATAATGGGCATAGATTGGGTTCCGGGTATGATTAAGAGTATAGGGAAAAGGCTAGGGAAGAAGAAAGGAAATAACAAGAACAATAATAATAATAATAATAATAATTAACATATTAAAATTAATAACACTAATAATATTGGTACTTAATCCTAAAAGAATAATAATAGATACTAATAATAAATGATAATGATAAGAATAACAATATAATAATAACAATAACTACTACTTAAAAATAATAATAGTGATAGTAATTAATAATATTATTAATTTAAACTAGTAATAACACATAAAGGTAATTTATCATATAATATCTAGAAAACAATTTGAACATTGATATTATTAATAATTAGAAAAGGAGTCATAAATTTAGTTATTAATAAAAATAAATAGAATAATAAATAATGTAAAAATAAATACTAACACTAATAAAATATATAATAACCATAGTATTAGGAAGGATTACTAATTAGTAATTAAAAAGATAACAATCAATAATGGTAAATATATAAAGCCCAATTACCATTTACCATATTAAAATAATTTATTATTTAATAATGTAATAAGCCAAAAAACAAGTTAATAATTAACAATAAAATAATTAGTAAATCAAATAAATACTTTAGGAAAATAAAAATACAGCATTTCTTACTAGGAATATTACACCTTCCTCGCAAATCAACTGACAAATGCAACTCTTTTTTTCCTAGCATGAAGAAGAACATGGCAAGTTTTTGCTGGATCGTAGAGTATGAAACAGCATTCCAAGATTTGAAGGCTTATTTGGAACTCACCCACTCCTCTCCAAACCTCTTCCCAGAGAAACACTGTTCAGACACCAAAGTAGGCATACCATTAATCCGCGAAGATGGGGGCATCCAAAGGCCTGTCCACTACGTCACAAAGCTCTGATTGACTCCCAGACAAGGTACACAAGGATTGATGAGCTAGTGCTAGCTCTTTTCATTACTGTGAGGAAGCTGAAGCACTGCTTCCAATCTTTTCCTGTCGCCATGACTGAGTATCCACTGAGAGTTATTGTGAAAAATCTCGAGAATTGCGAAGTGGGTCACAAAACTTAGACCACTCGGGGTAACTTTTGAGCTAAGAGCCGAGATCAAAGGACAGATTCTGGCTGACTTTATCATCGAATTCACTTCAGGACCACCACCTCAAGACACTCCTCTGAAAGGTTGGGTCTTAAACGTATATGAAACATCAAAAAGCAAGGGAGCAGGCATTGGATTTGTGTCACCACTTCTGACAGATCCATTATTGAGTAGCCTTACACCTCAGGTTCCTAACCACCAATAACGAGGCAGAATATAAAGTTATTATTGCAGGCCTTAAGATGGCAACCACCCTTGGGGTCAAGGAGCTCGATGTGACTTGCTACTTATAGTGAGTCAAGTTAATGGAAATATGCTACCAAAGACAATGAATGGTCGTATACTTGAAGATTGTCACAACTTGAAAGGCTAAATTCCCCCATTGCGACTTCAAATAGGTCATGAGATCTGAGAACAACTACGTGGACCTTCTAGCTATGCTCACCTCAGTTGCAGATTTCAATTCAGGCGCGAGATCCCCATAGGGCATATCTTGAAGCCAAGTATTCATAAACTCGATGAGGAAGTCTTCTGTCTGGATCATTCATCAGGGTGGACGGCTCCCATCATATCTTTCCTCAAAGACGAAATGCTCCCTAAAGCACAGAAGCTGCAACACATCGACATTACACACTCATCAGAGAGCTCTTACACAAAAATCACATTCCAGATTGCATTACAATCCGTATCTGAGGTGTCTCGAGCCAGAAGAAGCCAATAATGTGATGCGAGAAATCCACGATGGCGGCTGTGGAAATCATGCGAGTGGAAGGTCTCTCACCCACAAAGCCATCAACCAAAAATATTATTAGCCTAAGATGTTCGAAAACGCTAAGGGGTATGTGAAGAGGTGCCCACAATATCAGAGGTTTGCCTCGTCTTCCAACAGACCTAGCGTGGATCTCCATACTCTACAAAGTTCAGGGGCCCTTCATGCAATAGGGGCATGATGTGGTAAGTCCTCTTCCTCGTTCAAAGCCTCGGTTCAGACTTTTACTAGTCGCCACAAACTACTTCACAAAATGGACAGAAGCAATACCTCTCTCCAATATCACAGGGCGGTAAATTGTTAAATTCCTATGGCAGAACATCGTGCCAACCAATTCTCCTGAGTTTTCCAAATAATCTATATCGAGCCCTCGCCCTAATGGCTATTCGAGGAACAACCTACATCGGACCCTCGCCCTGATGGCTATCCCTTTCTCGAGAAGTCTCCTGAACGACAGAGGCTTGTCTGAGTAGCCATATCAAGCTCTAAACTGGCGGCAATTCGAGAAACAACCTATAACGAGCCCTCACCCTGACAACTACTCTCTTTCTCGAGAAGTCCCCTAAAAAAGCGAAGGCTCACCCGAACAACTATATTGGGGTCTCACCATGATGGTTATTCAAAGAACCTATAGCGGGTCCTTGCCCTGATGACTACCCCTTCTCAGGGAGTCTCCTAAAGACAGAGGCCTGCCTGAACAGCCTATATCGGGCCCTCGCTCTGATGGCTATTCGGAGAATAGCCTATAGTCGGCCTTTGTTCTGACGGCTAGCCCTTTCTCAGGGAGGCTTCTGAATGAGGAGGCACGCCCGAACAACCCATATGGGGTTTGGCTATTCGGGGAATAACCCTATAGTGGACCCTCGCATTGATAGCTACCCCCTTCCTCGAGAAGTCTCCTGAAAGATAGAGGCTCACCCGATCAACCTCTTTCAGGGCCCTCAACCTGACGACCATTCGGGAATAGTCTATAGCGGGGCCTAGCCCTGACAGCTACCCTATTTCTTTGGAAGTCTCCTGAAAGTTGGAGCTCGCTCGAATAGCCTATATTAGGCCCTCGTCCTGGCAGCTATTCGGGGAATAGCCTACAGCGGGCCCTTCGCCCTGCTACCCCCTTCATAGGGAGCCTCTTGAAATACGGAGGCTCGCCTAAAAAACCTACATCAGGCCCTCGCCCTGACGGCTATTCAAGGAACAGCTATAGTAGGCCCCTACCCTGACGGCTAGCCCCTTTCTCGGGGAGTTTTTGAAAGACAGAGGCTTGCCCGAACATTCTATATCGAGCCCTCGCCCTGACAGTTATTTGGCGAATAGCCTATAATGGGCCCTCACCCTGACAACTGCCCCCTCTCTCAGGGAGCCTCATGAAAGATGGAGGCTCGCCCGAACAACCTATATCGGGCCGCGCCCTGACAGTTATTGAGCGAATAGCCTATAGCGGGCCTTCACCCTGACGACTACCTCTTTTCTCGGTAAGTCTCTTGAAAGATTGAGGCTTACCCGAAAAGCCTATGGTGAGCCCTCGCCCAGACGGCTACCCCCTCTGGGAGTCTTCTGAAAGATGGTCTTCACCTAAATAGCCTATATCGGATCCTCGCCTCGACAACCGAACCTACACGGAAGCCCCCCTGAAAAGCAGAAAGTCTTCCCTGTAACTCCTAACAACTTATGCACGCTAACGATGCTTGGCTTCCAAAAGTATCTCTCCAATAAGTTAACTCTAACCATTTCTAGAGGATTTAAATTTGATCAAAAAAATGGGATAGAACAAAACTCGAATGTTTTGTGTTGATAAAACACAAGTTACAAAGGATGAAAATAAGACAGCAAAAGCACTTGCATCTAGCCCGTCCTCATTGACCCAACTCTTGCTCACATAAGTGAACTCGTTTCCAAAGTTTCACATTCTCACGTTGCACCTCTTCTAGGCAAGTGCGCGAAAAATCCATAGTATTTTGCCGACTTTGAATCGTTTAAAGAAACTGTCGGATCTCGTCGCGTGATGCATCTAGTTCCCCCTTATCTTGTGGTGGAAAGCCTTCAGTGCTTTCAGTTTTCGAAGATGATCCAACGCCTTGTGGGTTGACCAATGCCATTTTTCTAAAAGGATCCTCTCCTTCTCTTTGGAAACAGTCATCTCGAATTCCTGTTGCAAAATAAAGTTATCATACAATCTGAATTCAACCTCTAATGTGAGTTCAGGATGAAGATGCCTCTCAGCAGTGCGTCGCATTTCTCACGGAAGAATTCTCGCAAAGACCCAGGCTCTTGGCTGAGATTCAAATAAGATACCGATAAAAGAGTATCAAAAATCATTCTGAAGAGGGGAGACAACGTCAAATCTTCCCCAGCGCTGGATAGTTTACCTAAGGATTCGTTGTTAGAGGAAACCTCAAGTCAGGTCTCAACCTCATCAGACTACAAGAAATAACAAAGCCAAAATAAGAAGACAATCTAAAGTTCAAATACTCAAAAAAAAATTGTTGATGGCAAGTACGAGATATAATCATAAACTGTAAAATCTCATACATTTGATATATCTTGATGAGACTCCTCGGCAACTGGGAACTAGGTCCGGTGAGATCAACCCCAACAATATCATCAACAGCCTCGATGGCAGATTCCACATGAGGAGTCGCGGCGGCCCCACTAACGGGAAAACTCTGGAAAGACTCAACTGTTATTCAGGGGTAGCAAGGGAAGGCAGCACAACGAAAGTCATAGGCAATCAACTCGATCCCCTTGAGTAACATCACCCTCAAAGGGATACCTCGGTTTTTCTTGTGCCCGGTATATGTAGCCTTGCTCATACTTCACAAGTTTGAGCAAGAAGACCTTCTCCTGAACTTGATCTTTGAGTTCGGCGACCTTCCTGTTGACCTCGGCCCGCACCTATTCTAAATCGCAAAGCAAATTTTCCTTCTCCATTTGGAAAGCCTCCTTTTCATGATCGCAATCGGCTTGAGCATCTTTGGCCAAGCGGCGAGCCTCCTTCAGTTGTCCGCAATGGAGTTCAGAGGCTTTTTACTCAACTCCAAGGACTTCCCCTTGAGCTCCTCCCCAAGCTTGGTGAGCTCCTCGTCATACTCTTTTCTCACTCTCTCAAGCTTATTTTGGAGGATGGCAATGCTGAAATCCTTTACCCTCAGAGCATCATGTTGACAGCTCAAATACTAAACCACAAAAAAATGCGACGGCAAAAAGGACAGTCAATAGTCATCACATGCCCGATATACAACAGGGAACTAAAACTCACCAGGATGGTGTCATTCTCTAATGATTCTAATATGGGCCCTGGACATAACTCCTTCAAATTCCTCTGATATCAGAGAAAGCTGTCATGCCCAAAGGCTACATCACGGTCTCCCAAGCACAAGAACATTCTCCTCTCAGAGTCCCGAAAAAGAATGTTCCCCAAGGGGAGGAACGACAAGAATGCCACCAAACACATTCCCCTAAGCCGTTGGGTCTCAACAAAAGGCTCCAAGTCAGTACTTTTTCATTCTTTTATTCATCTGCTATAATTGTGTTAGACATTTATATGTCATATTGCAGTGATATTGATTTATCGTAGTAGATTTTTATAAACTTGTTTAGGTTACTTCAGGCTTAGCATATATGTGGGGTATTTTTCTCGCGTATATACATCACGACTCTCGTCGACCCAAGCCATTGGGTCTCGGCGGAAGGCTCTGAAAGAAGGGGCGAAATCACATTATCCAGAGAAGGCGCATCGAAAACATTTCCTAAGGAGCTCGAACCAGCAAGAGCTTCCTGCATGGGAGGAACAGTAGGGAAGCCTACTCGCTCAATGGATTCTGGCTCAGCAGATCTCTTTTCCCGAGCAGCATCTAAGGACTTCCAGAGACTTTGTTCCCAATGCTACACCAGGGGCCCCCTCTTCGCCGCCAGCCACCGCGCCATAATTTCCTCATCAAACCCATAGCTGAATCAAGTCTTATTTCTTATAAAAGCAAGAACCATGCTGATCATAACGAAGTCTATAATAAAAAGAGGATATCCAGTACAGTCACCCTTACCTATGGACCAGACTGGATGGAGACTTTTCACTTCTGATGAACGAGCTTGGACTCAGTCTCCTCCACCTTTCCTCTTTGCTATTAAAGGAAGGCATAGTCACCACCCTTTTTGAGGATGTCCTGTCAGACTGCTCCGTGCATGTCTCAGATTGAGGTTTGTTCATTCATCTTGAGGAACTTTCCCCAGGGGCGAGATGGCACTCGCCTTAGCACCTTCCTCCACATGTGCTTTGACGCCCAAGTAGAGCCTTCCTCTTCCTTGGCCATTGAGACATCAAAAGGAATGAAAGGCCGGTTTGGATCTAACCACCAGCTCCAATTATAGAAATGATCCCGATTTAGAGCAATAATTGTACCCATTTCTCGACCTCTGTTGTTGCTGGCACTTCTCTATATGTTATTTTCTCTTCGTTCCATACCGTTGGATGGATCATTGGTCTCTCTGATTTAGTCCCCAAAGCCCTATTATACTGTCACGACATCCGTGGTCGTTGTACATCAAATGATGACCAGCCTCTAATCAGATTTCGCACCAAGAAGCGAGCGCCCTCTTTGGTTTTCTTCATCGTACAGAGGGCGAAAAGTCCTCAAAACGGTAAGCATCAGAGAGATACATGTTACAGAGGGTCTAAAAACTCAGAACTATCCGCCAGTCCCCTGCCACCAACTAGGAGGGCGCTACGCGTAGTATAGCATAGGATATCGTGCATGAAGCTTATTATGGGGAACGTCAACCCCAAAGCTAGCACTTGAGGATGAAGGTACACACCCCGGCCTTAGGAGCCTTTGTGTATTCGGTGTGTAGAGGACACCACTCGACTTAACATTTGAAGGAAGATGAACGCCATACTTTATCAGATAGGCCTCAACCCCTCCCGGCTACGAATAGTCTTCGGTATCGGATCAAAATCCATGGCCTCCTAGTATGATGCTTGGACCTTTTTCTTCTTCCTTCAACTCCAGCCATTTTAGGAGGATAATCAGATTTTCCTTTCGGCAAAGATGGAGGACTGGATGAGGAAGAGCCTCTGGTTCAAAGAAATATTGGGAATTAGGGATTTTAGATTCCATTTCTCCTTTTTAAAATCCCTGCTGATGTCATTATAATAATGACATGAAAAGACAGCCACTTTTCCTTTTTTTACTAGAAATTTGAACCGATGCACGAATCTTAACAAATTCAAATAGCGACAACCAGTACGAGGCGCATGCCAATAAGACTATTCGATTGACAATTCCATAAGGATAGGAACATTAAATTTGGAGATATGCGAAGATACCTTTTTTGTCACATCGACTTACTCTTTTTGTCCTATAGCAGCTGGGACATTACACATAGCTATGATCATGTGTGATATTCAGAGGCGAAAATCTTGGAAGCCGACTCAGCCCACTACCCATCAACTATAAAATTCAATCCCTCCTTCTACATAGGGGACCGTATCCTAGAGAAAAAGTCTGTAACAGAGCTTGGAGTCCCTTTTTTATTTTAGTGGAGCCTCTTTCTTTTGGCTCTTTGGTTTTCCCCTGTGGGATTTTCACATAAATCCTCTAGCGCTTGTATTGTTTATCTCTGTCTTCAAAATCCCATTATAAATTGAGTGTGGATGAATTCTCCTGAGAAATTTACCCCTACATACACAAATATTGGGACATATACACATATAGTTTCACATACACATATAAAGACATACACAAATTAATATATGTGTGTGTGTGTGTATATTCATATATATAGTTGCAGACAGACATCTAGACTCAAAACATATAACTAGAGACACACATACAAGATATAGACATACCACATATACACGAATACATACATACAAAATACATACAAGAATACTAACATACATAACGTACATGTATGCGCCAGTCATATTATCTAAGTATATATGCATACATATATATACACATATATTCATATATATAGTTGAATGCATACACAGATATAATAAACACGTACTTATACATTCACATATACATACTCAGATATTGAGATATACACACATATAATCTCACATATACAAATACATATATAAACATTTATGAGCGCGCACACATATATATAGGCACATACACTTATATATCAAATATATAGTTACATTCACACACATAGACTCCTACACATAACTAGAGACGCGCTTGCACGCGCGCGCACCACACACACATGTATAGACGTAGACATATTCACATCACAAATACATACATACAACATGCAAACATGTATGTGCGCCAATCCACATTATCTAACTTGATTTGAAAGGGAAAAAAGAATGAGTTTAGAGTATAAAAGTTTGTAAAAAAACGCTTAAAGGATTATAACATACATACCTTGACTGTCTTACTAATCTAGCTTTATTTTGCAAACTTTAACTGTAAATAAATAGATATTTAACTATAACAAGATATAAATATCGATAAAATTAACATAAAAATAGTAAATAAATAAAAATAACAAATAACTAACCTCTGATAGATATTTCAGAAATCTTTGAGAAAACCAACACACACCAAAAGTGTAAAAACTGCAAAAAAAAAACATATAATAACATTTTGTAATGATAATAAATAAAAATAGAGAGGCAAACAAGTCAGGACATCGATGCCAACCTTCTAGTGTCTTGACATCAAGTTTGAGAATGGTGAAGAAGTTTGGATTGTCTTCAATCACCTGCACTAGCAAAATTATATTAAAAAATAATATAACATTAGAAAAGTACGCGAGAAAAAGAACCTGATCACCTTCGTTAATGTTCGCATTAGAGCCACAGCTTTATTTATCCCAGAATTGTACTCGTTGCCAAAAGTAATAAACAAACATAAGACCTTTCCTTGTTACACGAAACAATGAATCAAAAACTCTCTTGAAATCCTCACATATGGTGTTGGGAATCTATTCCCACAGGTACTGGCTCTTTGTCGTAAGAGACTACATGTAAACATGTATTTGGGCTCGATCCCTGTGGAAAAGTCTTGATGACAAGAAAGTTAAAATCCCAATCTCATGCGGTCCAAAAAAAAGTGGGCGTATGCATATTGGTTGTCCAACAATACATCTCATTGCAGGAGAACTTGTGGTGAGGTAGAGGTAGAAGAACGCAATGGAAGCCGTTAGTGGATATGAAAGGATTTGTCAGATTTTATAAAAGTCATAGTAGAGGAGTCAGGATGCAAGTCTTGAAGGAACTGAGAGAAGGGTTCAAAGAGGTCAAAGGCCGGTCTTGAGAACATGCACCATGTGTGAAGGGAAATGTTTTTAGTTGTGTGAGAGGAACTTGAAAAGTTTTTTTAATAGAGAGATATGAAACTTCATGAGTTTTATAAAATTAGAGGGAAAATAGAGCAATTGCTAATATTATCCCTTAGTTCTTGGGACGTGGAGAGAGAGGAGAGGAGAAGAGAAGGTGGGACACATGGATGAGGAGAGAGAGAGAAGACGCACAGAGGAGATGACATATTGACCCGGCATTAAAGAAGGGAGGAGAAGAGAAAGAAAGACTGATTGTGAGAGATGAGAGGAAATGGAGAGAGAGGCGCCAACATATTAATTCTGATTCCTAAGTAAATGTGCACAACTTTCCACATTCAAGACTATATCAATCCCTATACATACATATTATTACGTGCATAATTACACATGCGTACATAATTACATAAAAACATATATGTGTGTGTGCGGGCATACATAGTTAAAAACACACCCAAGAAAAAAACTAACGAAAACATGTCTACATTTCTATATTTATATAAGTATATATGTATAATATATCATATTTAGTTTAATGCATACATAGATATAATAAACGCATGCTTATATATTCACATATATATAGACAGATATTGGGACATACAACATATATTCTCACATATAAAAAACATAAACATATATATAGACACATGCCAGCACACACATACGGGCACATACAATATATATTCACATATACATACATATAAACTCATACACCACATACTAGAGACAAACACATATATAGTAGACATAGACATATTCACATCACAAATACAAGCATACAACATACATACATAACATGTAGGGTGCTAGTCCACATTATCTAACTAGATTTGAAAGAAAAAAGAAAAAAAATGAGCTTAGAATTTAAAATTTTGAAAAAAATCACTTAAATAATTATAGTATACATATCTTAATTGTTTTAATGATGTAGCTTTATTTAGCTAGCTTTAATTATAAATAAATAGACATTTAACTATAACAGAGATATTTATATGCATAAAAAATTAACATAAAGTATTAATACATAACAAATAAACTTACCTCTTATAGATGCTTCAGAAATACTTCACGAGAAACCAACCTACACCACCTACAATAACTAAAGAAATATACATAATAATATTTGTAATGATAATAAATAAAAATAAAGAGACAAACTTGTCAAGACATCAATACCAACCTTCTAGTCTTGACACCAAAGTTTGAGAATGGTGAACATGTTGGATTGTCTCCAAATCACCTACACCAAAATATATAAAAAAAGAAAATATAATATTAGAAAAGTGCTCAAAAAAGAACCTAACCACCCTTCGTCAACGTTCGCATTATAGCCACAACTTTATTTATCTTAGAAATGTACACATTGCCAAAGGTAACAAACAACACATATGACCTTCCTTGTTGCACGAATACTGGATCAAAAACTGACTTTCTCTTGAAATCCCATGCATGGTGTCAAGAACCAAATAACTCACATGTATCAACTCTTTGCCTAAGAGACTACATATAAACCAGTATTTGGGCTCGATCACTATGGAAAGACTTGATGACAAGAAAGTTAATGCCCAATCTTATGTGGAAAAAAAAAGCGGGTTCATGCACATTGATTGTCCAACATCATCATCTCATTGTAAGGGAACTTATGGTGGGTATCTCGAAGTAGTGGTAAAAAAAGCGATGGAAGCAGCTGGTGGATGCAAAGGGGTTTTGACATCTCTTATATAAAATCATAGTAAAGGAGACATGATGCAAGTCTTGAAGGATCTGGGAGGGTTTAAAGAGGTCGAAGGCAGTCTTGAGAATGTGCATCATATGTGAAGAGACATGTTTT
>JAVJIF010027740.1:0-67036 GCA_038442645.1 Agave tequilana
CTTACTCCACCTATTCCTAGTCGAAAAGAAAAGAAGCCAAAATTCATACCCATATGCAATCGAGGCGAGTTCTTTGTAGAATCAAAAGAAATAAAGCAATCTTGCTTTAGAAGAATTTCTCTAACTGCTGAAATTCTAGAGGAGATAGGTCATCATTGGAATGATGCAATGAAGTTGTGCCGACAAGCATGTGGAACTATTACCACCCATGAGAGGTATTCAATATCAAGGTACGTTTTTTTTTTCCTTCATGATTTTGAAGATCCTTTCATGCAAAAGGAAAATACTAGAGATAAAAGGTTTAAATTCTTCAAGTTCATGTCACCTATTATTGACATGTGGATAAAACGAAACCATTATCTAGCATTGAGCTACATGAATTGTGATGAAGATTTTCGAGATAACCAAGGTCGTGGGATAAAAGTTTGCCACAAGCAGAGTTGCATACACAACACGGTTTGTGATTCAACGGATGTACAAGATGATGTTCGATTGAAGATTGAGAAATCCTGTAACAACCCGGCCTAATTAACCCTGATTTAGTTGGTAACCTAACCATCAGGATGTAGAATATAATCATATAGAGACTTTTATAAAATAATATATCTTCAAATTTTTATTTATTTTAAATTAAAATTTTGAGTATTCTAAACACATGGGTACTATATAAATATATATGTATAATTTAAATAAGCTTTTCATGATCTTGTACCATATAAAGTTATATTTGTACAAGATACCTCATTGTATTTCTAACCCTACAATTACAAGTATATACCTTGGGTATTTTTCCTTTAAATAAAATCTCATTTGGTGAGTTGGGGAGGGGGTAGTAGGTGAGCATGCCATGGTGTGTTGGATGGCTGCGATTACATCTCCAATTTTTCCAAGTGGATTAGAGGGAGTTAGTGGTATGGGTACTTGTGTTGGGCTTTTTAATAAAACCAACCATAATTACTCTTCTCCTTCCCCAACAGAGAGAACTGAAACCAGCTTTCATCTCTCCCAAAATCCCTAACCTTTCATCTCCTCTCATCTCATCTTCTCCCCTCTCATTCCCTCTCCCGATCCTCCCCAGGTGGCGTGAGCGCGGTGGCTGAGGGCGATAGCACGGCGGTGCACAGCGGCACAACATGCGGGTACGGCGGCACGGCGTGCATGGGGGAAGCGGCAGTATAGCAGAGCGCAACAAAGGGAAGGCGAACACTTCAACTATAGCGAGGATCTCGGGCTTTCAGCAACATTAGTGCGTGGATCTTTGATCTTCTCCCCACAATTCTGCGGTTAATCAAGGTAACAAGGAAAGATTTGGGTAAAAGAATTTAAACTCTAATAAACTTCAAATGAATCTAACCCTATGTCATTGTGTGGTTAATAAAGGGACTCTACAACACATTTTGGGGACGTGTTCAAGACTGTATCATCAAAATCTTCTTGAACAAGCGAGTAGACCCGAAACCCTCAAGCTCCCATTCTTGATATGTATTAAATCATAGTAAATAATGGGAAATTTTAAGAATTGGACGCAATTTTTCCTTTAATTAAACTATAATAGAAAAGGAGATTAAGTGGTCGCTTGCATTAACATGTTGCTGGTTAATTTACTACCGATTTAATTAAATGTAATGGTACAATAGACAAATATACACATGAACTAGGAAATTGTTAAGTGTCTACATGATATGGTTAAGATTGTAATGGTTCATGAACACTAAACTTGGATGAATACATAATTATAGGACTATCATGTTATATGTATGCATACAAGCTTATATGTGTGGGTGTGGGTGTGAGTGTGATTGATTACAATTAGTGTAGAATTATGTTTATGGGAACATTAATGTGTGCATATCAGTGTACATGAATAAGTGGTAGACGATAGACACTTATAAACATTGGTATAAATGAGCATTGGTGGACCACATGGGGTTTGTTGGCTTCCAAATATTGAAAGAAGGGTCTGGTGGGAGCCGATGGGGTTAGAAGACGGTGTTATTTGAAGGAAGGACCCGGCGGGAGCTGTTGGGGTTAGAAGATAGTGTTATTAGAAGGAAGGGTCCGGTGGAAGCCGGTGGGGATCAAAGACGGTCTTATCGAGTAACCGGAAGGGTGTGTATGTGAATGGGTAATGTGTACGTCCCTTTCCTCTTATTAAGCAAGACAGTTGGGATTTCTTTTGGACACGGTAATATGCAAATACCGGCTAACTAGAATGACATAAACATCTAAGCAAACTATGTATGGTACTTGAGACATCTATAATCATCATATTAGTAGTGGCACATGCCTACATGTATATACTTGTTATATTCCTCTTTAAAATGATGAACTCCATAAACTTGTGCATACACTTCTTCTCTTTCACAAGCTAATCTCTTTTATATATATATAGGGGTTACTGTACCTCGCCAGCTGAGAGAGTTACAGCCGGCGGGACGTGGCAACATCAGAGCCGCAAACCTGTTAAAATTTTAGCGGATAAAATCCAGAAAAATTCCGCCTAATTTAATGTCAGTCACCTCAACATTGTATTTTCCGAAAATACCCTCACTCACAACTTTTTACCTTATGTAAAAACATTTCCTTTCAAAAAAAATTTACAGCTCTAAATTTCACCTGATCATTCTGATCCAATTAGTTCTATTGTTTCACAAATTTGTTCCATTTTTTAAAAATATTTGCAACACATGGCACCAAAGAAATCATCCGCCGAAAAAGGTACTACAAAAATGATATTTTAAAAAATTTTTTAGGGTTTGTGGATTTTCATAGTTTTAAATTTTTTCCAGATTTGTGTCTCACTCTTTTTTTTTTAAATATTGCGACCATTCGCAATTAAGAAAGAGATTCTGAAACTTTAGATGACGGAAAAAATTTTAAATTTATAAATTTTCTAACACAAAGATAAAGGTCCATTTTTTTTCAAGTTTTTTCATTTCCTTCTATTTTTACCATGGTCGCAGTATTTTTGAAAAAGCGATGTATATGTATGCGACCTTGTTAATATTTTTTAAATTAAATTTTTTTTCATACACTATTTGTCGACCTCAGTCGTAGTTGTTAAAATTATAGTTGCAGATCTGTGCGACTTAGATCGTAGAGTTTTAAAACTACCTTTTTTTTTTGGACTTTTCGTTGTAGACGAATGCGACGTTGGTCGCAGTATATGATACGTCCTTTGTTTTTTATTACATACTGACGACATGGGTCGCAGTTGTTTCAATATGCGATCTAGTGTCGTGCGACCATGGTCGCAGTGTATTAAACGTCATCTGTTTTTTAATTCCCGGATCGCAGTTGTTTATGTTTGCACTGTAGTCTTATGCGACCTTGGTCGCAGTATCGACCCGGGTCGTTGTTGTTTACATTTGCGTTGTAAATGACTGCGACCTTGGTCGCAGTGTCGACCCGGGTCGCAGTTGTTTACATTTGCAATGTGGATGACTGCGACCTAGGTCGCAGTGTTCTAAAATAATATGTTTTTTATTCCCTTATAGTTTTTAAGTAATCATTGGTCTAAAATTTTTATTTTTCTACATCTATAGGTAAACAACAGATGAAGATTCGTCCTCTGAGACGAGCCTAAAACTTATGTGCGAGTTCATAAAGAAATTCAAAAAGTACATTCAGGCCGATTTCTTAGAGGCGATCAAGAATACCCCATTTGGCCCAATCTTCATGGCATTCTACAATGAGGGATTTGGGTTGAAAAGGGTCTAAAATCAAACATTGCTGTACTGAGTATTTAGACCGGTATGATAGGGATACAAGGACCTTTAGAATGGGGGCAAACAAATTGAGTTAACAGTGGAGGATGTTGCCCTCACTTTTGGTCTACCTGTCATAGGGGCGGATTTTATATGAATAAGACCTGTACGATGAAAGACAGAGGGGTTATAAAACATTATTTCCCCAATATAAAAAAGATCACGAAAGTATCTATTGAAGAGGCTTTGGATGATCTTCTGGTCAAGAAAAGGAGGAGGGGTGAATTAGATGTGACAAAGGATGAACAGCTTGAGCAGCAAGTGACTTTACATGAAATTATAAGAGACAGACAAAGACTTACAGCTCAAGACTTTACTACAATAATCATCCTGTACATGTCGGCCACTCTATTCTTCTCTGGCAGTAAATGCACGGTGCCGTGGTATATTGTGGAACAGATTGCCAATATGCAGCTGATGAGGACAATATGCTGGCTAAAGCTGTTTGGCAATTCCTGATTGAGTCAATGGACATCTTCAGGCACACCACGTACGAGCTGCAAGGATGCTCCGTGCAAATTATTGTAAGTATGGATATCAAATTTGCCAACATTGTATGAATTTCCCCATAATCTTGTGATATTTTGTGTAAACTAATTAATTTTGCATTTTGCAGTATTGGCTATGTGAGAGGGCTCCTATTTTTGAGCCGAGGTCTGGTTTGGAGGACAAAACCCCACGTTTTGTAAGATGGGACCTCCAGAACATTAGCAGATCTCTGCTTGAAGTTGATCTAAATGAGCTTGACGCAAATATCGTAAGTTTTAAAATATTAAATACCATATAGCGTTGATTAAAATTTTATACATTTAAATGGGCCTTGGTTCAAGTTTTTTTTATGTGCATTACAATTAAAATGCGACCATAATCTCAGAATGCGACCATGGTCGCAGTATTGAGCTGTATGTTTCGAAATTCATTTTACGTGCCGGACATACAAAGTGCGACCATGGTCGCATTCTCCTGATAATACCGTATATATTAAATGCGACCATGGTCGCAGTATTAAGCTGCATCGCAGTTAAATTTATGTGCCAGACAAACAAACTGTGACCATGGTCGCATTCTATCTTAATAGTTAATAAATAAAACTGCGACCTTGGTCGCAGTATAATTATTTCATTGTTTTGGTTTTAACTTAAAATTTTTTTTCAGACTTTGTGTCGAATGGCCACATCTCTAATGATGAAAAAATTATGATTGGCCTTCCTGTTGAAGGGGAAGAGAAGGAGGAAGAAGATGAAGATGAAGATGAAGAAGAAAAAGAAGAAGGAAATACATATATCAAGCTAACATCCCGTCAGAAAAGGAGCCAGAAGCTGCAGAAATAATTGAGTAAGAAGAGACGAGTGAGCAACAACCAACTTTTACAGGTTGTTTGCCATCACTACGGGATGAACAAACTGAAGAAATTGAAGAGTTGAGGAATCAAAATCAGTACTTGAGAGAATATGTTTCTCAGCTTGAAATGAAAATTGAAAAAATGGAGACTGAGAACAGACTCAAGGCTGAATTAAAGAAAAAAAGAGAATAAGAGAGAAGAAAAAAATAAAAAAGCAGCAGAGGGAATTAAAAGTGAAAGAAGAAGAAGAAGCTGCTGAGAGCAGCCGCTGCTGCGGAGGAGAAGAAGAAGGAGAAGAGGAGGGAAGAGAGGAGAATGAGAGGAGAAGGATGAAGAAGAGAAGGAAAAGGAGGAGAGGAGGAGAGAAAAGGAGGAGAAGGAGAATGAGAGGAGAATGAGGGAAGAAGAGGAGAAGGAGAAGAGAGGAGGGAAGAGAAGGAGCAGAGAAGGAGGAGAGAAGGAGGGAAGAGGAGGGGAAGGAGAGGAGGAGGAGAGAGGAGGAGGAGAATGAGAAGAGAAGGGAAGAGGAGGAGAGGAGAAGGGAAGAGGAGGAGGAGGAGAAGAGGAGGAGTGTAGTGGAGAAGAAGGAGAAGGAGAAGAGGAGGAAAGAAGAGGAGGAGCAGGAAAAGGAAAAGAGGAGAAAGTTAGAGGAGGAGAAGAAGAGGCAGGAGAAAAAGAAGAAAGAGGGGGAAGAGTTGAAGGAGAGGATGAAAGAAGAGGAGATGAGAAGGAAGAAGGGAGAAGAGGAGAAGAAGCAGAAAATAATTATGGAGCAGATGGAGAAGCAGGCTGAAGAGAAGAAGAAAAAAATTGAAGAGGATGAAATCATGGGTTCTGAATTTGTTGTAAATATTTCTGGGGAAGATATCCCCAGTTTTTCTTTGAATATAACTCAACAGATTCAAGAACTCCAAAGAGATAGAGCTTCTGAAGAAAAAATTCAAGAACATACTCCGGATCAGAAGCAATCCTTAAAAAGAACAGTTTTGGATTACTCTAAAGAAACGATAGAAAGAGGAGTCAAAGAACGCAAGCGCGCTGAAAGAGATCGCGATGACTCCGACTTCGTTTATCCAAAACAGAAAAAGAAAATTAGTGAACATCCTCTTCCACAGCCTGCGGCTCAGAGTTCTGCCGCTGATTTCGGCGACAAAGAGATTTCCCCCACTCAGCCAAAAACGAGGGAATTAACCGAAACCACAGCATACAGAATTCTGCAGTCTCATCAACAAGCTATTATAAAAATTTCTTGGACAAGGCCTTCTCTGAATAAGTTAATTAAGTTTATTATAAATCATATCAAAAAACTGTTATATATCTATATAAGAACAATTTAATTACTAACTTTGTTTTGAATATCTTGCAGTTCTACTGCATATCAGGATACCGACAATGGAATCATTGTTACAAAGAATGACATTGAGGACCTGATGTTCAGTAGAGAGTTAGATGCGAATATAATTCATTTCTACATGCAGCTCTAGAGAAAGGAGGAGGATTAAAAAGTATATTCTTTCGGAGCGAAGCTTGGGTAAACATCTATTTTCCCTTCACGGTTTAATGTAATATCAATTTCCTAATTAATTTGGTGAATTAAATCTCTGATCGTTAAATATTCTACTAATATTCTTTATCGCTGTTTAGGCATAACGAATGTATTGCGACTAAGGTCGCAGTTTATAATTAAATGAATTCACCCCAATATCAATTTAAAATGAAGGTTACGACTGTGGTCGCAGTTGCTGGCGGCAGTCTTAATCAACAACAAACACTGCGACCTTGGTCGCAGTCCATGATAATATAAAAGGATCAGCTACCTACTGTACTGCGACCTAGTCGCAGTCCATGATAATATAAATCACCACGAATATAATTTTAGCAATGAAAAGTATGCGATGTAGATTGCAATTCCTGGCGGTCTTAATCAATAACAACACTGCGACCTTGGTCGCTGCATTAATTAATATAAAATGTGATAATTAAGAAACACTGCGACCATGATCGCAGTCTGTTGTCTTGCCGTAATGACTTGTAATTTTCATAAATTTTTTTAATACTTTGAATTCATTTTGAATTTTAATTTTTTGGTTGTTCGCAGCACGGTGTTATATCTAAAAGTAAAGATCTGGAAGATCATTTCATCAAGCAGCAGCTGGTGAAAAACTGGACAGATGATTTGCAGTACATGTTCTTCCCGATCAATCACAAACACAGTGCCAACGATCCCGGATTTCATTGGACCTTGCTGGTATTTGATTGTCACACAGAAGAGTGGATTTTTTTACAACTCTTTGGTCCCAGCTGAAAAAACCAGTAGTATATTAAAGCTTTATAAAAAAGATGCAAGAATAATGGTGAGTTGAAATTTAATATTTCGGTTACTGGTCACGCCCCGCTTCCCAAATACGCTGGAGCGGAGACGCGACACGAGTCGGCGACGCATATACGCAAGGAAAATCCCTCACGTATACGCGCTAAGCCTTAAGTAACCTGAAACAAGCTATAAATCTAACTAAAATGAATACTGCAATGCCACATATAAACAACCACGCATGATATCATATGAATCAAGGGCTAGAATAATAACTGGAATAAGAACTGAACTGATATAACAAGCAACAGGAAATAATACGAAGGCTGGAAAGATAAAAGTACCATAAGAGAATAGGAAGAAGCTCCAGCTATTCGCAGAAGCGTACAGCCTCAACGAACACCTGCAAACCGTCCAATATCTGGACGTGCAAATCCAGGGGCGTCAGAACGCGACCATAGTGAGTGTGTGTGAAAAGGGGAAGAACTCGTGCATAAGAAACAGTGCATAAAGAAATATCAATAACGACTGCAGATAACAAATAACTGAATAGCATGATAAACAACTGCAGATATAATATAAATAAATATCATGACATGATAACATCTGAACTGAAGCATATCTAATATCAATATCAACAAAGATATAAGACAACTATCTCATCTGTAAACTAACAACTGATATAAAGGATCAACTATCTCAAATGTAACTAATAGCTGATGTCAAGGTGTGTACCCTAAATATGTCACTAGTCTGGTTGGTTATTATTAACCTAACTAATGTAGTACTTAGCTGTGTCCCATACCACAGCCGTTTTCCCACATATCAAACAATGTTATCATTGTTGTAACTGCCTGCCAATGTAGTGCATGTGTTTTGGAAGAGTACCGTGCATGCCCGGTACCACGGTCTATCACCCCTGGCGCTGAACCAGGACAGCCGCAAGGCTCTGACAACTGAAGACCACAGCCCCACACGAAAAGACAACTAGTGTGGCGCCGTAATCCGGGCATAGTCCTGACAACTAACACCCCTGGCACTAAACCAGGACAAGCCACTAGGCTCTGACAACTGAATGGGTAGCCAGTACTACCCTGGTTCCCCATGGTTGGAACCCACAACTCGGTACCATAAGAATCCTTCCAAAATACACGACATGCATCATCAGGCAATTACCCCTTGTTCCCCGGTTATGGTATCTTTTATTAATAAGAATTCAATGTGACTTATTATGTAATAGTAACCAATATCTCCAACATCTGCTGATGTCAACACTAGCTGATAATCTGACAACTGGTAACTGATAACTGATATCAGACAATTATGATATCTCACAACTCTGATATCTCACAACTCTGATGTCTGACAACTCTGACATCCAACAACTGATAGCTGACATCCGAAATAGAATACTGGAGATATAGCTACTAACACAAAGGTGATACTAACAACTAGTCTCACTGACAACTATAACTAGTAACTGATCTCTGCCATCTCATATCAACAATGGAATACATGATCACTGATCACTACCACAATGTATCACTGACAACTCATATAACTCTGATCATGAACATCTTATAATCACCAACAAGTATCTCACTAATAAGTAACAACTGATAATTGGTATCTGGTAACTCTGAAGTACAAGATCAATAATATCAACTACATCACTATCACAATTACTAAATCTCTACTAACTGAAGTAATCCAGTATCTAACATCTTAATAAGTCCACATCAATACTCAAATGATTCATAAGGTATATCTTCGAGAACAATATGTCAACACACACCACAATCATATCTGAATGAGTCATCAACTAAGTTACTATCAATGAAAGAATATCAAGTCAAGAGGTCCTCTACATAAAATATATCAACTGTCCTCTATAACTCAAGTTCAGTCCAAATCACAATCCAACTCTGAAATAGTGCATGTACCATCCAATCATAAAGAACTCTAATCTTTAAGTAAAGTAAGATCATATCTTACATGTCCTCAAATAGCTGCAACATAGAATAGTTACTTCTGATACTTAACATCAACAACATATCAACTGATAGTTCTCATACACTCAACTATAGATCCAAGTCATTACAACCAACTCATAATGCCGATAGTTCCATATTCATCTAGTTTCAATACACATCTAATAATCTGATATTATTATTGTCATTTCATCATATAACAATGTCCAGTACTAATCCTCTCACTCAAACATACAACTCTGATTCATAAGTATTCACAATCACCACTTCTATTAATGATCAGTCATTATGTTCCAACACTCGGTATCACAACATATTCATGCATATAAGTTCTATCATGATATCTCAATACTAGGTACTATGACATATACATGCATCTATCTCCAATACACAACTCATGGGTGAAGTCCACAATCCATCAAGTAACCATACACAGCTGACAGACCAACTGTAGTCAACTAGGGTCACCTATAAGTCAACTAGAGAAAGTGTAGTCGACTATAAGAAGAGGGCAAGTCGACTAGGGTTGATGATTAGTTGACTTGAAAGTGAAGTATAGTCGACTAATAAGTCTATTAGTCGACTACAAAACATGATAAGTCGACCAGCAGAGTGATACAGAGAGTTCAACACATTCTGGAATGAGGGTTAGTCGACTAGGGGCATCTATTAGTCGACTAACAGGGCTATTAGTCGACTAATAAAGGGCATTAGTCGACTAATACACCCCGGCAGCCTAAAACTGGGCATATTGATACCTGATCTCTCACACCATAAAACATGTAAATGCCTCCTCTCTTGCACACAACAAAATATATAATCACTACTCTACTCTATATACATGTACACATGAAGTTATAATCAAAGTAATGCATTTAATTACGAGAAATCGAAAGGAGGAGGAGAATACACTCACCTTGGGGAATCTGCGCGTTACCGGGCGAGTCGCCGTTACGGTCGCCGTGGCGCCGCTCTTTCGCTGTCGGACTACATAGCACGGTAGCCAGGGTCCTGGGGAAGACCTCGCTGCAATCTGGAGGTCTCGCGCTCGCCGGAAGGGCCTGGAATCGCCGCTCGCTCGCTGCCTGTGCTGCTGGTCTGGTTCTGGATCTGCTGTGCGCGTCGCCGGGCGAGTTGCTGCCGTGGTCGCTGTGGTGCGGTTCCTCGCCAACGGACGGCATGGGGGGGTGGCCAAGACAGTGGAGAAGGTCACCGTGCTGGTCTCCGGCGAAGGTCTGACGTGGATCGGGAGAACGACCAGCTCGCCCGAACTTGCGCAGTTCTGAATCTGCTGCTGTCCAGATCTGGATTCGGCTGCCGAGTCGCTGTTGGAGGGTGCCAAGGCTGTCGGTTGCTGTCCGGGTCTTCTGGGGACTTGGCTGGCCTGTTGGCGGTGTTGCCGAGTCGCCGTGGAGCGGATCTGGTGCTCGTTGGAGGAGTTGCACAGATCTGGACAAGGGGCTGTCCAGATCTGCTGCTGCCGTTGTCGTTGTGTCTGTTGCGCCTTTGCTCGCTGTTGGCGTCGCGCTGCCAAGGGAACAGGGCTGGAGGGGTCCAGCCTGAGGTGGAGAGGTGCACGGCCTGTTGGAGGAGGACTCGCTGCTGCTGATGGCCGTCGAAGAGAGGCGCAGATCTGGATTCTCTCGCTGCCCTGGTGCTGATTACTGCTGTCATGGCCTGAGGGGGGTCTGGTTGGGGTGCTGCTGTCTGCGCCCAATTGCCAGGGAAGGAGGGGCTGCTGTGCTGGTGGTGGGGCGACCTGGAGAGGGATCTCCGGCTGTGCAGGTGCTCGACCTGGTGGAGTTCGGCAGCTAGAAGAGAGAGAGTGCGGCCTGGTGCTGCGCAAGGAGCAGGGGGAAAAGGGGAAAGAAGTTAGATTAGGGTTAGGGCTTGGTTAGCAATAGGATTATCTATATATATGTATGGGCATTGGGTTAGGTTATTATGCTAATGGGTTGGATCCAATTAGGCTAATGGGTTTAGGATTAGGAACGGGTCATGGAATCCAAACGGGTATTATCGGGTATAGGGTCACCAATGGGTATTGGATCTAAAAGAGGATAACAGGTAGGCACAAGGACACAAGGGAATATGGCATGAATAGGAATCAAGAGTAAGGGAAACATACCACTACAAAATAATCCAACATTAGTAGCAACATTACTTAATCAAAATAATAATATTAATATTACCAATAACACTCGCAATATTTAATTATAAAAAAATAATGGAACACTAATAATAATTACTGAGCACTAATAATAAATAGTGATACACTAAATAGAATAACAATAAATAATATTGGAAGATCCATATACTATCTGAAAATAAATCTGCATACTCAACAATAATAATCAAGAGAGAAATAAATTAATTTGATTAATTAAAATATTCGATAAATCGAAATAAATATTTTGGAAAAATGTAGATACTGTATTACTAGGTAGGGATCTTACAGAAAACTTGCATTTAATTTGATTAATACTGATTTTTTTCTATTGACATTGCAGAAAGAAAGATTAATACAGATTTTTGAGATTGATTTCAATAAATTAATGAGAAAAACAAATATAAAATACATAAGATGCCCCCAACAAGCAAACAGGTATATAAATTTTTGACATCTCCTTACCTATCATATTTTCTACCTTTTTTTAGTACAAAAATCTAATTTCATTTAATAATTACTCTGTGCAAATTTCATTGTTGATTGCGCTGTATATGTATGCAAGTACATGGAAAGTATAGCATTTGGTAGTCCACCAGATGTTGATACTGTTACGGCTGCTGATGTACAGAGACTAAGAAGTGAGCTTGCATACATGATACTTGTAGATAGAGAGAAGAGTTGGGATGAATAAACAGAAATGATAAGAAGGATGGTATTTGAAGACTGACAGTTGACAATTTATTGATATACCACAATTTTTTATTTATAAATGTAAAAATAATTGCAATTCATTGAGCCATTTTTTGTTTTATTGATTTAATTTATAAACATTTTTATACATTTATTTATTATAAATTCCATTGATTATTTCCAATCTACATCTGTCACACCGTGCATTTTACTAATTCGTACTGATATTAGAAACAAACATGCGTTCAGCAGTTGTATTGCGACCAAAGTCGCATTAATGACCTGTTCTAGTTATAGCGTTTCCTTATATTGAGTAATCATTTATCAGTTCCCAATGCGACGGTGGTCGCAATAATGAATTGTTTTGGAGTACAAAGTAATTTAATGTAAGATTGTATTAACTTTTAAACTGTTTTGGATAACTGAACAGTCACCTAGGAAGTATACAATTTTTGGGAAAAGGTAGAAAATAATTTTGGGACATATTCACGTGGTTTGAGAGCTTAAACCTTTTGGAATTCCATGATTAAAAATATATAAAGGGTCATCAGGACAGGATTATAAACATACTAAATTGGTTTTGCTCAAACTTGTTACTTTCAATATTCAGAATCAGATTCAAAAATGTCTTCGCCACCGTCTTCACCAGAAAGAAGCCAATCATCTAATGATAATTGGAGGTATAGTTCTGAAGCGATGCCTCGCTACGGGTCAGAGGATGAGCTTGATACAGACGACCCGTTCTGAGAGTTCATTGATGAACCAAAATACATACATGAAGAGGAAGAAAGCGAAAAGGAGATTGTTGATAAAGAGGTGGAAGAGACGGAAAGCAATACGGAAGACGAACGCGGTCATAATCTTGATGACGAATCTGATTATGATGGTGATGACGAATCTGATTAGAAGTATAAAATTTGTATTTTGATTTTTTATATATATAGAACCCTGTTTTCTAAGGTTAATTGTGTGAATTATAGTTTTTACTACTTATTCTTGGTTGAAATACTTTACATTTGTCACAAATTTTATTTCACCGAACTGCGACTCTGGTCGCAGTCATGAAACTGGTGTACACATCCAGACAATACGTTAAAATGGGCAAAAAGGTTGACACTGCGATCAAGGTCGCAGTTTTAATTTATGTTCAGTGGACTAAAGCAAA
This sequence comes from Agave tequilana, assembly GCA_038442645.1. Classification (NCBI taxonomy): domain Eukaryota; kingdom Viridiplantae; phylum Streptophyta; class Magnoliopsida; order Asparagales; family Asparagaceae; genus Agave; species Agave tequilana. The sequence continues at coordinate 13,437 of JAVJIF010027740.1, forward strand.
AAACATAGGGCAAAAATGTAAAATGAAAGTTACAATTAAAAGATAAAGAGAACGCTGCGACTGTAGGCAAAAAAAATCTAAAAAAATACGTAAGGCAACTGCGACTTTGGTCGCAGTGAATGAGCTGTTGTATATAAGGAGAAAGTCAATATTCAAATGTGTAAATATCGATGCGACCATGGTCGCAGTGGTACTTTACGTTAAGTGGAATTAAAAAAAAAACATAGCGCTAAAAATGTCGAAATTATAATAGTGCGCAGAATCTTCAACTATATTCAGATGTTACAATAATATACCAAGAGACGGGGGAAATTTTAAAAGCAACAATTCAATTTCAGCGAGATAGGAACACTGCGACCACGGTCGCAATTAACCACGTACACTGCGACCAAAGTCGCTGTCTACGTTATAGTAAACAAAAATTAAACTATATAGGAGAATTTTGTAACAGTAAAACTTTAAATATAACTAATTACAAAAATAGTACAGTAGAAATCAAAAAATGAGAATAAAATCTAATTATAATTACACGCCAGTGCGACATGAATCTCTCTACATTGTGCGACTCTGGTCGCAGTTCATGAAAAAAATGAAGACTTTATTCCTTGAAGATGGACGCAAACCAACCCTACTTCTTCTGCCATTAAAAAAAGAATAGTAAGAATTTTAAACATATATCATTATAAAAAATTGTTTAACAGGTTTAATGTATTACCAGTAACAGACAACCAGTCCTGTAATGGCCCAGCTCTTGACAGTTACCACATCTTCGATGCTTAACTTCCTTCTGATATATAGAATCTCCAAAACCAGACTTAAGCGTGGATGCAGCTCTAGGCCTCCCCTTGGTTGGTACAGGACCAATTGGATCACGTATATTCAATTCTTCACCATCTCCTAGAACGACAACGGATCCACTGGAACAAACTGTAGTTTTAGGCTGTGATGACTGAAAATTTCCTGACATGGCCCTGTATTCACTAGTGGTTTCTTCGGCAAATCTTTCCAAAACTGCGTCCAACTTTGAAAGATGGATATCAGAATCAGCAACCATCTCAAGAATTGCATTAAATTTTGAACGAATTGTCCACAATCTAGCCGTCCGTGAGTGCCTTGACTTGGAAAAGGCCTGATGCCATTTTCAATTGCAACGTTTTTGTAACGAGCATCCAACCTCCATCTCTGAAATATATATAATTCCGGTATATGTGTAACGTGATTGCGCCACAAAATACACAGAATATGTCTATATAGGATACCCTCTGTTTCAAATAACGAGCAACTACAAGAAACATAAAGTTCCTCACGCTTATCATAACTGACCTTTTCTCAGCTGTCTTTTGATTCTGAAAAATCACCAACCAATTGATCCAGGTTTGTCATGTTCCAACTCTTCTGAAAACAGTGTCATTACAACTGCCCATTCCTTTTGGAACAACTGAAAAATCTTCGGTGTATACAACTTCAAAACCTGTATCTCGTATGGATTCGATGTACAGTTGGGCACAGAATTCAAACCCCGAAAATCTTGTTGAGATTCAGAGGTACGACGGGCAGCAACAGCTTTATCATATTGGTGAACAAATTCCAATAGTTTTGTGTTTGCATTAACAAAACCATCAAAGAAGGAATTAATACTCTCAGACCTCTGGCTGGTTGTCATTCCAGCACAGAAAACATCCTTGAGATATGCATTAACCCAATGTCCGCCCAGTCTGTGCATCTTCAATAACCAACTGTCTTCTTCTTCTTCTAAATGATATTTTTCATTCATCAAACGCCATCGCTCCTCGCATGTGCTTATATCACGGGAGGTGTACCAATCATAGAAATCAGAGACCATATCTTCTTCATACTTTTTGTCATCGGTATTTGTTGCTCGGCAATATGTTTCCGTACATGCCAGAAATAAAACCGGCGCCGAGTAGTTGGAAAAACAATCTTGATGGCGTCACCAATCTGGGCATCCTGATCAGTAATAATCAACTTTGGTGCAACTCCATGCATGCACTTGAGCCATTTTTAGAATAGCCACACAAACGTATCCCTCTGCTCATCAGCAAGCAATGCACAGTCGAACAAAATTAACTGCCGATGATGATTTACTCCAGTGATTGGAGCAAATGGCAAGCTCAAGTGATTAGTCATGTATGTTGTGTCAAAAACAATCACATCACAAAACTTCAAATACGAGGAAATAACTCTTCCATCAGCCCAAAAATGCTTCTAAGTGTGCCCGCGTTATCGACTTCACTTGCAAAGAAAAATTCTAGATCGGTCTCGGCTTTCTCTTGGAAATATTTGATAATAGCAATAAACTCATGGCCAATGTTATTTCTACGTTGACGAGTAAAATCAATAACTTGTTGCGGGCTCACTTCTTCACAGCCTTCTCCCTGGCTCATTGCATTCACAACACGGGAAATATTTGAAGGGCGCATTCCCACATCAACCAAATTGCTCATAATGCTTCTGCTAATCTTCGAACGATGAGTCCGGTGAGAGTAATGGTGATGTACCTTATCCGGGCTTGACAATTCATGTGAATGAGAATCAACAAATTTTGTGACAACCCAATATCTTTTGTCAAAAAAAAACGAAGACGAACATTCATCTCAGCAGGACACGCTACTCTAGTGTCAATTCGACGATGCACTGTAAGACCCTCTTATCTTTTGTCACACAATTTCTTCACACCTTCCTTGTTGCGGCAAAATTTTCTGCAAATAACTTCATGAGGAGACTTCCGTGACTTATCTATTCCTTTTCTTCTCACACCAAAACCTCTGTTCCTTGCATAAGAATTGTAAAAATTGTATGCTTCCACATCCGTGAGAAACTGTTTCCCTAAAAAATTATTTGAGCTTCCAGACATTTCTCCATGCGCATTCATATCCTACAAAAACAATTAGAGGAACTACATAAATATAAATATTTTTTTACATATCACACGTCTAAAATATAATTTCTAAAACTGCGACCAAGGTCGCAGATGAGATGAAATCTATATTACTTCTTACTAAAGACTGCGACCGTAGTCGCAGTTATCCGTATGAGCATATTTTTAAAACAACAGAATAATAACTGTGTAACAATCTAATGAATATATAAAATGGATATAATTCACATAGAAACGTGTAAGAATTATGACAACAAAGAATGCGACTTGGGTCGCAGTCACAAAAAACAAATTGCGACCGTGATCGCTATTCTAAAAAGATTAAAACAAGTGATTATTCTATTTCGTAAAACAAATTATACGTCGAATAAGGAATGCGACTTAGGTCGCAGTCACAAAAAAAGATCTCACAGCCGGAGATTATTTTCAAATAAGATTGCGACCGTGGTCGCATTTCTGAAACTTTAGAACAAGTGATTATAGGTCGCAGTACCATATATACTAAAGATAAAAATTCTATATTTAAGAAATTTCGGAAAAAAATTGACACAATTAAAACCTGTTGATCGGCATGCAAAGATGTCAACCCTTCAATATTTTCAATATTCTGAGAGAAAGTTGAACCAGATGATATATCCTCCATATTTAGATCGCTAGATAGAGAGCACTTACGACTACGACCAGAATTGGCAGGGGAATTAGAATGCTCAGACGTCGACATTAAATAAAAAGGATAAAAAATTGCTCTAAAAAATGATATTTTCAGAAAAAAGTTTATCGCAAGCTGAAAAAGGAGAACCTAAATCTGACAAAGAGAGGTAAGGAAATAGTAGGAAAAAATAATAAACAATAACCGAAATCTTATAAAGAGCGGCAAAAAAAAAGGGGGAAAATAATAATAAAAAATAACCTAAATCTGACAACGAGCGGTCAAAAAATTGCCTTGTGGGGAAATAATAATAAACAATAACGGAAGTTACCAAAAGAGTAACTTTTCATAAGGGGTATTTAGTAATTTAACTTCTTCCTATAAGCGGGCCGCAAGTTAGTGTGGTGATAAATATTGAGCCACGTCACCGCAGGCTGAGAGAGTCTCTCAGCCGTCGGCTGATATACATTTTTCTCATATATATATATATATATATATATATATATATATATATATATATATATATATATATATATATATATATATATATGGAGCTGATCCCCTAAGAACGGTTCTCACGAATTCCTGTGAGAACTTTCACGTGGGTTGTCGGATCTGATAGATCAAATCAAATAAAACCAGATCTCTATCAGATCCGACGGCTCACATAAAAGTTCTCACAGGAATCCGTGAGAACCGTTCTTAAAGGATCAACTCAATATATATATATATATATATATTATATATATATATATATATATATATATATATATATATATATATATGGGTTACTCACTGAGCTTTCAAGCTCACCCCCTTTATGTTAAAAAAAATTGTTTCAGGTCATGACAAGGCTGAAGATATTGCATAAAGCTTGTGGATATGGAAAATTTGAAATTTTAGTTTTTGTGTTGTAATATCTACTCATTTAAGAGCTCTTTTTGCTTCTTTTGTGGCCATCATAACCCCTTTTGTGTGTGTGTGTTTGTGTGTGTAATGCTTTTATGTTGCTAAGTGGTGACACCAAATTATAAGAAAGAATAGACTCATGGATATATGTATTATAGACCTTAGTACTGTGAATAAGGTAAGATATGGGTTAAGTGTTGAACTTGAAAGAATCATCTTCTTGAACTACATGTTTTATTAAAAAGTGTATCTATTATTGCATGAGACAATGTTCATGAAATTATGGTTATATTGAGACTTATTGATATTAAAGATACATCAGGGCAAACTCTGTATTTTAAAAGAAATATGGTCAAAATTTCTGATAAATTCAGAAACGATTATCAAAATTATGAGATTGACGGGTGGAATTGAATGTAATTAAAGTCATCAGTGATTATATGTAAAAAAAATAAAAAAAATATTCAAAGTACTTGATTTTTGTTTTATTTATACTTGACATAACATAAATCAACTTTAACGGAGTGAATCTTATATTCAAATGTCGGAAATTATATTTGAGTGGAAAAGATTCAGTCACGAATCCTTCCGAAATGACACTAGTTTATCTCATATGTGCGTGTGTGTGTGAATAGCACATAAAAAGATCGAAGGAAAACATATCATTGTGAATCGACAATTCAGAGGTAAAATTTCCCTTACAGCTTTACTGTACGGCAATCATAACTCATTATTCGGGACCAGGACAAAATCTGTAATTTGCCAAAAAAAAACAAGAGTACTAATTAGAATCAAAAGACACATAAAGCATGCAGTTTGCCAGAGGCTATGTAATATGACTTCTGATGATGATCTTTACCCTAAATAACAAGGAGCCAGCGATGGTGCCAATTAATGTGTTCTGCAGATTCTGAAGAAAAACTCCCAAATGAAACATCCACCATGTGCACGGTGCCTTTTAACATCTGAGCTGTGTAATAATTGCAAACATCGCAGTTGTTTCAGAAGCATCTCAAACCCCACAGCTGGCCCAGCAACAAAAATGGCATACAGATTATAGATTTCAGATGCAACTGACACTACACAGTGCATTATGATTACAACTAGATATAATATTTCAATAACAGAACACTATTTCTCGCCGCAGATATAATTATTGAGAACCAAGCAGCATCCTACTGTGCTGTTTTCTGCTATTGTTGTTGCTAGGGATGCACCATGGATGATGAGGGCCTGGAGGTGAGGGATGGTCTCATCTTCACAATGCGTTCATCGTCAACACCCAATCTCTTTGCGGAAAAACCGGCTTCAAAAAAGCGCTTGACTGCATTCTCCATGTACTCCAGCCCTTCCCTAACATTCATTTGTTTTATTACCTTCTCGAAAAAATTGGTCAAGAGATGATCCCCGTTGAGAACTGAAGCAAGTTGCATTAGCTCCTGTTGAAATTCGCTCAGCGGGGCTTCTTCGTTGGCCTGAGTTTTTCGAATTGGGACAGGAGTTGGGAGTTCAACTGTATTGATTATGAATCATTATTCAATGTCAACATAAACCAAAGGCTAAGAAAATTTAAAAAATTGACATCCAAATAAAATGCCCCATAAGTATAATGTACAGATAAAATTGGAATTTCTCTTGAAATAGGAGGGCTTAGAAGATTGCAGAGATGCAATGTCTAAATGGATCCAAGAAGTCAAATCTCTAACATGAAATAATTTGAAAATGCGAGAATACTTTCGAAAAAGAACAAATGGACAATTATCAATCAACCATGATCAACTGACATACTCTTACTATAATGCTTGACATATTATCTCCTGGCATGTGCTACAAATCTTATCTAATATTTATCTCAGACTGATAATTAATCTGAATGTACACGATGGTGATAGGTATCAGAGAGACCCTCTGGAGATAAATCAGGCAAAAATAATACACATTCACTATATGGTGTTTGGTCTAGATTTAGTTCAGTGTCAATCTACGGCAACATATTGCACTAGGGCTTCCTACTATATCATGGATACATTAATAACTCTATGCATATATTCTCAAGCATCATACATAGTTAATACTTATTAGTCAAGCAAGCAGTTTAACAGAAACATTAGTAATTGTAATACATCTTTCTATCTCCACCTTTGATATTTTAGCAAATGAATCAAACAATACCAAGACCGTTTGGGATGGGTGAAAGAAAGTAAAGGCCATTTTCATTCCAAAAGAGCTTGAAACCTAAGCCAAAGTCAAATACAGAATGCACAACAAAAGCATCGACAGAGTTAAATAATGCACATATGGTTATATTGCTCTGACAGGTTCAGAAAAATCTGTTACTTTTAAAGACTTAACAACAGAAACATTAGTAGTTGCAAATAGGCAACAACTTCATTTTAAACTGTAACAATCCAAGTCCACCTTGGTCTATATACTTCATTTTTTTTCTATGCAAGAACTAGGAAGCAATTAAAACTCTTCCAATCAGGGTTAATCATAGTACCTAAACAAGTAAATTTTGCAGTATATCAAATGCAAACCTATCAGGCCGGGGTGGGTGGGGGGGGTGGGTGGGTGGGTGGGGGGGGGGGGGGGTGTGGAAACAAAGAAAAGAGAAAAACCTTAGATGTTCTGTTAGCTAGGAAGGCTACATCTTTGTAGCAGAAATACAGGACCTAACTGGGTACACTGAGTTACAATGTCCATAAAAATCCTTTTGGAGAAATTCATTAGTTGAAAATAGATTCAGATAATGAAATAAGCGCACAGAGTAGAGAGGCAACTGAGAAAGCCAAAAAGCAAACCTGGGCAGTCAGTTCTAGGTTCGGTCCTAGTTTGTACAATGCCTTCAAAGGTACCAGCCCAGGCATCTCTCTTGGTCAGATATGGTGCTTGTAGATCAAAAATTTTCTTCACTGTGGCGGGTATAGATGAGTGCTCATACTCAGAAGTTGAAGTCGGCACGCCATTGGGACCATGAACAACTGAAACCGTCAAAACTTGAATCAATTTCAAACCTCAAAATTCACAGTAAACGAATACATGAGAACTTATATATTTACCAGTGCCCTTTTCTATCCAGGGAGATACCATGATTGTTGGAACCCTGACTCCCAATCTGTCAAATTGAAAGAAGAAGGGATCAGGGCCAACAATGCCATCAGGGCTCGGGACACCTTTAGGAGTAGGAACATGGTCATAGAATCCGCCATGTTCATCATAGGTGACAATCACAAGGGTCTGGTTCCACTGAGGGCTAGCACGAAGCGATTCATAAATCTCCTTGATGAACATCTGGCCTTGGTAGACATCATGTGAGGGATGATCATCAGTTGCAGGTCTGCTCTTGGAGTCCAGGTAGCGTTGCTCAATGACTGCGTAATTTGGGAGAGAACCCTTTCTACAGTGATCCTTAAACTCAAGGTCGTAGGAGTGGAACTTAGTGATGTACTTGAGCTTGCGAAGGTTGCGATAGAAAAGAACGGCAGGCACATTTTGATAGTAAATGCCAAAAGAAAGCCCAGCGTCATCAAGATTTTCAAATATCGTCCTCTGAGGGTATCCTTTTGCCAGCAAACTGCACAATATTTATTTGGATCATGGCAGTCAAACAGAATTTGTATGGAAAGAAGAAAACACCAAGATACATAGATGGATGTAATTTAGGAGCTGAAATGATTTAAGGTAACAACAACAGAAGGTGAAGCATAAGAGACTACTGGCAAACTATACCCAATAACATTCAATCAATAACCTTATTTTGCAAGAAATACACGCGGATTTCAATTCATCATGATCATGTTCCTTGCTGCAATTGATCAACAACCGAAAGATGCCTGTTTAAGACATCCAATCCGCTTACCAATTGATTGTGTAAATTTTTCTCAGGGAAAAAAAAAACTGATCGAGTAAATGAGCATCATGATCCCATGTTCTTTCTACAATTGACTTAGCTGACTTTGTTATTAAAGTGGTAGCAGACCAGTCTACTAATAAGTGCAATATTAGCTATGGTTCTGTAATGAACTTCTATTCTTTATATGGATTTTGGAATATGCATCTGGCTCTTTGGTATTGATTATGCCTCAAAAATCTTTGTTATTGAAGTGTCGCAGACCAGTCTAGTAGTAAGTTATACATTAGCCATGTGTAATGAACTTATAGAAAAAAACTATTCTTTATTAGAATTTTGGAATATACTTTTGGATCTTTGACTTTTATTATGTCTCAGAAATGCATGTGATTTCAAATAGAAATATTTCCTCGTTGCTGACCTTTTCTTGTTCTTGAATTGTGGAAATTGCAGTTCCCTTGTACAAACTGGAAACAGTGAAAGCAACAAGTTATGTGCCGCAAAACATTGCACATCACTTGTATTAATAGAAAACAGGGAGACCAGCAGGATAAGTTTTTCTGCCTGCCAATTAGCTAGCTTTGTGGTACATTTCCTCATCGAAAAATTTGAGACCAACTAAGAAGATCAACATCAGTTCATGAAGAATATAATTTGGCCAATCTTCCAAGGGGACACTTTCAAATTAGATTTCCACCCTATAGTGACTTTAATTTGACGGTAAAAGGTGATGTTCATGACAGTGTGACAACTGTGCAAAGGAAACCAATAAAATGCACTGATGCAGATCAGTTTATTTCATCGCCTCTCAGTCAAAAGCTTAGTTATAGGGCTCTTCATACTGACCCAAAACGAAATCATTTTCAGAGACTCTATGCAAAAAATTTCAACTCCCTCAAATATAGAAATTTGTCCAAAAAAACCAGGTTAAAAATCATAAATTAATGAAAACAAAGTAAAACTCATTTGACATTTCTGGAACCAATCTAAGCCACTCAATCTTCTAAGGCAGGAAGTCACCAAAATCGTCTTATGAAAGCTATAAAAATTGCCTTGGTGGGAAATATTAGTCAAAAAACTTTCTAACTTTGCCAAGAGACATGCCTCTGATAGTGAATAAATTTCATTTATTCATTCTACATTCATTCTTTTAAACAGAACGATAAAATAAGAAGAAAGCGCTAGCAACATAAAGTAGTTGTGGTTGATCGCTAGTATGTTGCACGGACACGGCGATGTTGAAATGAACACAACATCCGGATACATGACAAATTCTTAAAAATACGCACGACACGTGTGTCGGACACGCGTGTTTGATACGTTTCGGACATGACACGGCTCCATGATAAAAGTGTTCGTGCTACATATTCTGTGGTGATAGATGGCACCAATGGCTTGATCATATTCACTATAAACTAATAATCACAATCATGAGGGCAGCTATTTTGCATCAAAATGTTGTGGATGTGAAGCAACAACCAACTGGGAAAGCTCCACAAAAATTTGATGGAATTTAAAGATGAGCTATCGATGAGGAGTATTAATGCAAAATTCATAAGTCCCACCTGTTTAGGGGCACTGGATTAACCCGGCCCATTTGACAGGCCCGAGAGAAAAGCCCAGTCACCCCCGAAAGCCAAGCCCACAAATATTACGGGGTATGTAAAACAAATAAGAAAAGGGGACCACAAGACAACCACAAGCCCGTGGGCGGCGACAAAGCTCTGGCAAGCCGACCAATTAGATAGCCCAATGCCTGGCACTTGACCCTTCTAATAAAGCTTGTGTCAATTATGCTGGCCGCCAAGACCACGATGCACCCCAGTACGGGAAAACCATCTGAACTTGCTAAAATATCCCCCTTTAGCCTAGCTATAAATACCCTCAAGTAGAATTGAAAAAATGTAAATCCTATAACCCTAATTGTAGTGGTCAGATTTTGACTCTCGTCAAGATCATGACATGTGTCCCACCGTATCAGAAGCATCTCAAGTAAACAACAAACTCGACATACCAGCTGGCTCATTACGACCCCGAGGGAAAGCCTTGGGCCTTACCCGAGCCAACATTCGCAATTGCCAGGACCCTCTCCGACTACATCTATCCGGGATCATTCATCCGGATATTCAACTCGGGCAGAACCATTCCACTAGTCGGAGGCCCCGACCCTCACAGCAAACACCCTCCACACAGACTCCTGCCTTCATGCTGGATATAACTCAACAGCAGAATTTCCCGATTCACAGAGTCAGTTACACTGCCAGAATATCCTCACGTTCTAGATACACCCCAATTTCAGTAGGGGCAGTTATGAATAGTGGTGGATATCTCTATCCAACAATCAAGCATTGTAAACAGAGTAATTATGAGGATTGTTGGCCCAGAGGCCCTTCACTCTAGTTTTGATGATGATTAACTCATGTAGTTATAGTTTACTAATAATCTTGTGATATTTAGTTTCAGATATTTGATCAAGATATTAGAAGTGATTAGCTTCAACAAAGGTATTTTTGGAGCGTTCACATGGTGATTCAAGAGCTCGCGCATCAAGATCGCATCTAGCACTCGGTTGGAGTCAAGCTCATTTGAATCATGTTTGGATCGAGTCGACTTGGAGACGGAGTTCTACAAGAAGACGTCAGTTTGTTTTAGTATAGTTTTGTTTAGATCTTGTGTAAAGATTAGATAGTGTTGATATGCTCAAGTTCACAATACACACACAAGTTTCATGTTTTAGTTTTGGTTTTCAGTTTAACTGATCTTGATTTTGATGAATAGATAGAATCAAAACAAGTTTACATGGTTTAATGTATATTAGATTTGATCTATATACATCTATGCTTCATCTACTTAGAAAAACTTATTTTAATAAGCCTATTCATGTGTTTGGAGTTTTGTATTTAAACAAAACTTATTTTTGGATTTAATGTCAAAAACATAGATATAATATCTTTCATGTATATTGGATTCTATCCATATACAATATGCTTTAAAGTTGTTTCAATATCATGGTTTTGAATTTGCATGAGTTTTGGAGAAAACGGTTTTCCGTTTCAAAAATCTTGTTTCAAAAAATTCGGATTTTGGTTTAAGGCAAATTTTCAATCTCACAAAAATGGTTCAAATTATTTGTAATATGTGTTGAATTTTGTCACACATATTTATATTTCAAAGATATAATATGAACTAATTTTTGTGAAATTTATGTGTATTTTATGAGATTTTTTTAGTAGCCAAAAGACAAGTTTTAAATCCCTAATTGACAGGACGTGCACGCAGCCAGGCTGGTGGGCCGGTCGACCAGTCGGTCGACCGTCAGAGAGCTCTGCTCTCTGAAAATGGCCCCGGTCGACTGGCAGAGAGTTCTGCTCTCTTTATCCAGCTCCGATCGACCGAGCGGTCGACCGGCCAGAGAGCCGTTGCTCTCTGGATCTAGGCCTGGTCGGCCGGGCGGTCGAGCGGTGGGCTCAACGATCATAATTTTGATCGTTGGCCAGTTGACCGCCCGGTCGATCGGAAGGGCATTTTTGCTCTTTGCCTGCTGCCAATGGGCAGATTTTTATGTGGCTATTAAAACCCCATATTTGAGTTGGTTTTCAATAAGTTTTTAGAGAGCAATTTTTCTCACCTTTACAAGTGTTTAACAACAAGTTCTTAAAAGAGTTTTTGGGTTTAAAAGATCATTCTTTATTTGTTTTCAAGAGTTGAAAAAATCAAAGAAAAATAGAGTATTTGGGATATTTGTTTTGTTCTTCATTTCTATCAAATTCTAATTGTTTTTTCAAGTATTTTTCTTTGTTATTTGATTTTCAAACACCTTGATTTTCTCACACTTGAGCTTATCTATCTATCCTATCTATTAGGATCCTTTTTGTGAGAAAGAATTGGTTTGTGGTTGAGAGAGACCACCAAGTTGTAAACCTTCCATTTATTGTGATATCACTCTAGTGAGAGATGATTGTAGAAGTGGTGTTTGTATCCCTCTAGTGAGAGGTGGAGATTAAGTTGGAATCCCTCAAGTGTGAGGTGATTGTTGTTGGTGTTGGCTTTGTACCTATCCCTCATTTGTGAGGTTGATATTGTGTTGGTTTTGTGCCTTGCCTCTAAGTGTAGAGGTTGTATTTGTTGAGAGAGGAGTTGTGTACTCCCAAATTGTATTTACCCAAATATTCAGTGGAGGTTCCCTGTGTGGACGAGTTAGTGAAAATCCTTCTGTGTGAAGGCGGGGACGTAGAGCTGTGTGCTCGAACATCGAAACATATCCTTGTGTTTGCGTTTGATCTACTTTCTCTAACTCTCTCTCTTATTTACCTTGCATTGATTCATATTGTCATATCATTCATATATGCTTGGTTTGTTTGTGTGCCCATACTTGTGTTTAACCAAGAGAGCTTCATATAGCACCTCAACTCTTATTTAGAGGAATTTAGAGGAGATAGTTTGAGCCATTCATCGAGAATTCGGCTACACTCTTTGGTTACACAAAGTGTGTTGCATTAAGTTCTTAATTCCGCATCATTTGATATTAGATTAGCCTTACACCTATTTAACCCCCCCTCTAGGTGTACTTTCAGAAATCACGTGCAAATCATGCAGTTATGAAAATCTGAAATATCCGCACCATTAGTTACAACGCCTCAGGATATTTATGCACTTGGATGTCCATCGAGAGAAAGAATCTGATCGGAGAAGAAGAAAAAGACGATAATATTCCATAGAATTGATTGTAACCTTGAGATATGATAGTGAATTCTCTCCCCCTCCCCATGGTTTTTCCCAATTTAGATTTCACATAAAAATCTTTTGTCTCTGCCTTCTTACTGTGTTGAAATCTTCAATTATCACCCAATAATCAAAATACCCTTCTCGCTTGTGGTGTGAGGTTGACCGTCTGATCAATCTGTCAGGAAATCTCCACCGCACTAATATATTACAATCTTCTATTCTCTAAATTTGTTCACCTCGGATACTGGGCTAAGTTAAAAATCAAAGAGTTCCCGACCTCCTCACGCTCCGGTTGTCTTTGTTTTGTAGATCATCTTCAGGTCGGACGAAGCGAAAGCACAAACCACCCTATTAAAGCGCAGTCTATTAGTCCACTAATTATCCACAATTAAAATTTGCTGAAACACCACCTAAAGAAACTGCGGATGAGAGGAAGGGCTAGAGTAGGAAACCATGTTTCTGCATCTCTGTCTTGACCCTGGGTTCCCTCCTGGTATCAGAGCCATGTTTCTTACATTTTAGTTAACATAAGTGCATAATTAATTGCTTGTTGAATTCTAGTAGGCGTTGGTAAGCGTTGGTAAGCTTATAAGTCCGTTAGTAAGCCCGTTGGATAGGGTGTTCCAGGCATAATGTTCCCGTGTTCCAGTCGACTAAGAGTTCAACCTACAGTTAGTTACGCATTAGTGATGACTAATATTGTTAGAAGAATGCTTTTAGGTTCCAGGATCAAATAGAAAAATAGTAAAGAGTAGAGAAGACATAGTTTGTGAAGATTTCTTTGAATGGAGAATTCCAAATGAAAAATAGAAAATGTTTATAGTATAGGCACTTTTGATTTCAAAACCTCATATGCTATTAAAATCCATGAAGAAACATTTAATATTCAAAATAAATCTCAAACTATTCAACTATTATCCAATCTAGCATTACAAGAATTTCTAAAGAAAGGATTCCGTTATATGCATTTCGGATTAATACAAATTGCTATCAAGCCTCTAGTCCACACTGGTGTAGACATTCCTGTATACACGGCTTTAAGAGATAAAAGATTAAAAATGTACAAATCATCCATCCTATCCATGATTCAAACTAACATATGCAATGAACCAGTTTACTTCAACTGTATGCCTAATTATTCTGTATCCTTGACAGACCCATTATTCCTAAATTCATTAATCCTAGACGTCCACTTGCAAGGTGATGAGTTCGAAAGATTCACCGAACAAGTAACAGTTATGTATAAGATGTACTTTAAATTAATGAATTCCCATATGAACCCTAAGTTCAAAATGATAAATTCTCCTATTCAAGAAGAAACTGTCCTATTTCAAATTGAAGCAGAGCAGTCAAAGACCTTCATCCCCAAAAGATTAAAGTGGAATGAGATTATTATTCCAGAAGAATTTAAGATAGAAAATCCTCAAACTCCAAGAGACATAGAAAGAACGGATATCTCCGACATAGTAGAAGAAGATGACGGAACAGTATTAATTAGATTCAACTCATTAAGAGAAAGACCTTCAACCTCCTATAGGTATGCAGAATCTAGTAGAAAATCATGTTCTGAATATTCCTTCCAACAACCCATCAAGGTATTCCATAAGTCACCCCTTCCAGAAATGAATCAAGAAAGTTACTCTCCAACATCATCCCAAATGAGAGCAGACTTTACCGGAGAAATTAATACGATTATCAGTCAGAAACCATTCATTAGTAATAGTTTCGAATTAATGAAAGACTTTAGGGAAGAATCTGAATATTTTAATTGGTTCTCAGAATTCGATAGAACTTACCAAGAAATATTAATAAAAGAATGGATCACTGACATAGAAAAACACAAAATTAATTTCAACTTTAAAATATGGTTAGAATATTATTTAGAAAAATAAGGCATTCTAAAACCATACAACTAATCTCAAATTAATGTTCAAACTAGTTTATATAAAAAATGGCAACTAACAGATGGAAACACTGTGACTTCTATTTATCCCTCATTACAATCTATCAAAATTACAACAAATGAAGGAGAAGTTACTGCTTCACCTTTCAAAAGAGGTAAAATAATAACGAACCGATCAACATCGAAGACATTAAAAAGATATATCATCAAAATAATTATTCAAATCAAATGTTGCATATCATAACACAACAGATTGATTCCTTATCAACAGAAATTAAAAGAATTCAAAAAGAGTCAAGTCCTAAGTTTCCACTAAGTTATTCAGCACCACATTTTCAACCGACTAGTTTACCTGTAGAATATGAAGAAGAGATTCAACCGATAAACTTACTAGGACAAATAACTCAAGCTCTAGAAAAAATTAATGAAAACATTCCAAGTACATCAAAGATAAATATTATTGAAGAACAAAATCAATTAGAATCTGAATCTGCAAACGATTCGGATAATTCATTAGTACAACAAATAAATCAAATAGAAGACAATATTCAAGGGACAGATCAAAATTTAGAAATTAATCGAATTCATACAAAATATAAGAGAAAAAATAATAATAACTGGCGCAACAACCACAATTCATGTAAAAATAAAATTAATAAAATTATAGATGATTTGTCAAACATCGACTTAAAAGAAAAATTACAAATCTATTCTGAAATTAATAAAATATCCAATGACGACGATTTTTATAATTCATCAAGCTCTAACGATTCAGACAAAACTATTTATGCACATAAACAAATTAATATGATGTCAGGGGGAAATACTTTAAAGGTAAGCAATTTAAAATGGGAATCGAAAGAATTAATATTTGATATGATACAACAAATTCCTGATCTGAAAAAATAAAAGCAACACTTAGAGAAATTGAGAGCTCTAATACTCAATGAAGAAGAAGAAAAGGATAACCTAAGTCAACCCTTTAGTATTTCAAAACTTTTTGAGACTTATCCAATAAATACAAATTTAAAAGCCAAACCAAATGACATTCATGAACTTCGAACGGAAATAAAACTGTTAAAAGAAGAAATTAAACACATTAAAGAAAATCTACGACAAGTAGAGACGAAGAATTTAGCCTATGAAACACAAATGTGCCTTATTCAAAATCAAATTGATAAAGGAAAAGGGATTGCAACTGAAGTACCATCCTTCTCCTTAAATGAAATCACTATTTCGACCACTGAACCATCAAACTCTAAATTCATTTCAGCCATTGAAGGATTTAATTATCAAAAATGGTTCATACTAATAACTCTTGCCATCAACAATTACAAAGAAACCTTTGCAGTCATGGTTGATTCAGGAGCTGACCATAGTGTAATTAGAGACGAAATCTTTCCAACAAAATATTATGAACCCACAAACGAAAAATTAGTAACAGCAAATGATTCACCATTAAGAGTCATGGGTAAAATAACAAAATATCAATATGTAATGAAAAAATCTGTTTCAAACTCCAATTCATTGTTGTTGATGATTTAAATACTGATGTAATATTAAGAATTCCACTTTTAACTCAAATTTACCCATTTTGGGTTGATTCAAGCGGATTAGGTACAAAAATTATGGGACAAAAAATCTTGTTTAACTTCATAACTCCTGTTAGATACAAAGAATTGAATACCCTACAAACTAATTCAATTTACCATAGTATAAACCTAATTCAAAGAAAACAAAACAAAATCCTATATCTCCAAGACGATATCCTGTATCATAGAATAAGCCAACAATTAAAAGACACACATGTACAACAGCGAATCAAGGAAATTCAAGACTTATATACAAGAAAATCTGTTCTGACATTCCTAACGCTTTCTGGGAAAGGAAGAAACACATCGTAAATCTTCCTTATGAAAAGGATTTCTCGGAAAGAAATATTCCAACCAAAGCTCGACTTATTCAAATGAATCATGACCTACTAGAAATATGTAAAAGAGAATTACAAACCCTCCTTGATAAAAAACTAATAAGAACTTCCAAATCCCCATGGAGCTGTGCAGGGTTTTACGTCATGAAGCAGGCAGAAAAGGAAAGAGGAGCTCCTAGATTAGTAATCAATTATAAACCATTAAATAAGGTATTACAATGGATCAGATACCCAATCCCAAACAAAAAAGATTTATTAAAAAGATTACACAATGCCAAATTATTTTCCAAATTCGATATAAAGTCCGGATTTTGGCAAATTCAAATAGCCGATCAGGACAGATATAAGACGGCATTCACTGTACCATTCGGTCATTACGAGTGGAACGTAATGCCTTTTGGATTAAAAAATGCCCCTTCGGAATTTCAAAAAATCATGAACGACATATTCAATCCTTACGCGACATTCATCATAGTATATATTGATGATGTCCTCATTTACTCAGAAAATATCGACTAACACTTCAAACATCTCAATATCTTCTTCCATACAATAAAGAAGAATGGGCTAGTAGTCTCGTTGACCAAAATGAAACTATTCCAAACCTCCGTCAGATTTTTAGGACACGATATTCATAGAGGAACTATAACATCTCTGTCTTGACCCCTGGTTCCCTCGATAATAGTGATGATATAGTTTATGAAGGTAACTAAAATTGGAGTGAAACAGTAATTATGATGATACAGTAATTATGATGAAGAGCGATCAGGTATGATGATGATACAGTAATGATGATACAGTAATGATGAGCGATCACTCTTAAACAAGACTAGAAGCCGAATACCCGGTGAAGGGTTCTGTACTTCTTCCTCGTGATTCCTCTTTGAAAGAGTTGGAGGTGCGTAATGCAATCTCGTTGTGAGAGTTTTGACCGATAAATGAATGCAATGCTTAATAAAAGATGGAATATTATTTCAGAAAGATGAATTACATAAGGAGTGAGAACTTACAATGGTTGATTTGATATAATGTTCTTTGAAATTGGATACAGAATGAAGTAGGAATACAGCTTGGAAATTTTTGAAAGAAGGAGATTGTTTTAGGAGGAAGAGGATTTTGATTACAATGAGTTTTTTGTTTCTTGCTTCAAGCTCTGCCTTCAAATGAACGAAATGGACTTCAATTTATAGGTGTGGCGAGTCTTATGGAATGATGAGAAATCTACTTTATTTGCTTTGTGTCTCATCGATTTGAATGTTTTGGCTGGAGTGCCTTGCTTTGTGTCTTGTCCAGCTTTGAAGTCTTGTCTTCTTTGAAATCTTGTCGGCTTTGTGTCTTATCTGCTTTGGAATCTTGTCGGCTTTGTGTCTTGTCGAGCTTTGTGTCTTGTCTACTTTGGAATCTTGTCGGCTTTGTGTCTTGTCGAGCTTTGTGTCTTGTCCAGCTTTGAGGTCTTGTCGGCTTTGGAATCTTGTCGAGCTTTGTGTCTTATCTGCTTTGGAATCTTGTCGGCTTTGTGTCTTGTCGAACTTTGTGTCTTGTCTGCTTTGGAATCTTGTCGGCTTTGTGTCTTGTCGAGCTTTGTGTCTTGTCCAGCTTTGGAGTCTTGTCGGCTTTGGAATCTTGTCGAGCTTTGTGTCTTATCTGCTTTGGAATCATGTCGGCTTTGTGTCTTGTCGAGCTTTGTGTCTTGTCTGCTTTGGAATCTTTTCGGCTTTGTGTCTTGTCGAGCTTTGTCTGCTTTTGCAGGAATTTCGCAGAGAATCTTGTCAGTGCTTCTTTTGTCATCTTGTTGGAGATTTTTCTTTGAATGTTGGTTTCTTTTGAGTGTGATCTGCACGTTCTTTTGTCCTTTTGGGATACACTATTATTGTCATGGAATTGTTGGCCAGCGGGGTTCATGAATGAAGTTTCCAGAGAACTTTGGTACCAGTAATTTCAGGATGCTTTGGACGTTGGTGGCTGTAGTCTGTCTAAAAATCACCAAGACAAGCCACCAAAACACAGAGATCCAAGATCCAGGCGCAAGGCTAAATGTGACAATCAAGACGCGAGAGATAGCCCGCGTCTCAGCATCAAGGCGCGTCGGCCCGAAGCCCGCGTCTCAGCATCAAGGCGCGTCGGCCCGAAGCCCGCGTCTCAGCATCAAGACGCGTCGGCTCGACACCCACGTCTCGGTTGCAACTACCCCGATTATGGCGCCATCCACCGCCCATGTAGCGGGGAAGTTGGCCCTCATCGTGGAGCACTTTTAGGGGGCATGATCACCCCCTAAAAACCCTATAAATAGTCCCGTCACTATTGAAGGAGGGACGACAATTAAGGACGACAATTAAGGTCGACAATTAAGGACGACGATTATCGGGCAAAAGAGAGATCATCGACAGAGAGAGAGAAAACCCTTCAGCGAGCTTACTGAGTACTAGCCGCTCTTCGCCTACCTCCTCTTCTAGAGTTTTGGTAGACGGAGCTGAGTTACTCCCTCTACCGACCGAAGAGAAGATCCCCGACGGTCCGAACAGTCATCCGGTCAACGGAGAACAAGATTCACTCTCCACCGCCACACGAAGAACCCAGCACTAAACAAAGGGGGAATTCAAGATTCAATATTCCCCCTCCCTTGTAACCGGAAGATTAAGCCGGCTGTAATCTTTTCCATCTGATTCCAGGAAACGTTACGCCAGCCAACCCCTCTCCGTGTCAAACAAGAGATGGCGACTCCGATGGGGACTACTTTCGTCACTGACGAACAGATCGTGGCGCAGGATGATGTTCTCCGTAAGGGGAAGATGGTCGAAACACTCGTTGTCGAGTTCGACCAGGCGAAGTATGAAGAGTTCCTCTCTTCTGGCTCCAAGAGCCCAAAGACCCGCGTCTGCCGCAGGGTCTCAACTGAGAAGCTACCCGAAGCCCAATCTGAGGCTCTGCCGGGTGCCGATGCCCACTGTGCCAAGACAAGTTCACGCGCCAACGCCTCCCAGAAGGCCCGCGTGACCTCCGGCACTGCTGTTGCGATCAACCGCGTCGCGCAGAACACACGCGCCAACGCCTCCCAGAAGGCCCGCGTGGTCCCAGGCACCACTGCTGCTGCGATCAACTGCGTCGCGCAGAATACCCGCGTCAACGTCTCTCAGGAGACCCGCGTGGTGAACACTCTTGGTTCTATAAACCAGGATGTTGTTGGTTTCTCTCCACCTCCTCGACGCAACCGGAATGCTGAGCGTCGACAGAGGAGACGCGCGCGTCAACTCCAAGTCGGAACCGTTGGTTGTCTGACTGGGGGTGGACGCAGCGTACAATCTGATGCCTTGCCCGCACCTCGTCCAGTGCGTGAGATCCGCGTTTGGCGACCCAAACGCGAGACCCCTCAAGTTGAGTCCTCTGAGGACCAACTCATCAAACGCCAGGGTGAAACCTCCGCGTCTTTTCAAATGCAGGAAGTACGCACTCATAGGCGTGGGGCCCAGCAGCCCACTCTCTCTCAAGCAACTCTGCCTAAACGCATCAGGCAGCAACGCGAGACTCGCGCGCGCGTCATACAGCCGCGTCATGAGAGCCGCGTCCCTGAAGTCTGCGTCCAGGCTGAACAGCACATGACTGTCTCCCGTCTTCGACGTCGCGAGACCAGTCTCTTTAATCCCCCTCCCACGGATTTAAGGGATTATTTGACAAGGAAAAGAAGTGCCAATCAAGCCACTTCGTCATGCTGCTATCAACAACTCATCCATATGCTCTCTGGATGCCATTATGGATCAGGCGTGCACCAGCAGTCCTTAATCAGACAGCTGACCCTGATTCCCCCGTCAGCCAAAAGAAGACGCTCCCACAGGAGGAGAACCTTCTCAGATGTTGAATACCCGGAGCTTACTGCAAACATGACTAGCAGAAGCAAGGGAAAACAACCAATGGTCAACTCAGAGGAATCTGACTCTGAGCCGGAGGGGGTGTATCAACACACTCGCACCCGGACAGGGGCCATTCCCCCAATTGACTATAATGCCTTAGCCCGCGGCATTAGAATGGGTGATTCTCACTCCGCTATAGTGGAGTCGCAGGCTTCAAACTCTTCCGTCGAGAAGGAGGCTTCCGCCTACATGGCAGACACTCCTGAGGAGACGGCCAGGCGTTTAGAACAGACGCAGAAGCACCAGATGGATATAATCGCCTCTCAACAGAGATCCATTGACTCCCTCAAGCATATGCTTGAGAAATTGCTTGAAGAAAGAGCGAGATCTCCTCCTAGACGGCCGAAGGGGAAAGGGAGAAAGGGAGGAAGCCCACCCTCCGAACCTTCCGACGAGACACGACGATCTACCTCGGATGTGTCCAAGCCCTCGTCGCAGGCAAGAAGCGACCAAGACCAGGAGAAGACTCATGCTAAGAGGATGAGTCAATTGGAACGACGCCTCGAGGCCCTTGCCAATCGCAAGGACCTCCAAGAAGCTGGAGTGGTCCGGCCCTATCCGGCTGAGTGGGACTTAGTTCCATACCCTCCTAAGTTCAAGGCTCCAACCCTCCAAGCATTCGACGGGAAGGGGTCACCCAACCAGCACATCTACTACTTCAAATCCCAGACCGGGAATGTGGTAGATAATGACGCCATCCTGGCGCGACTGTTCATCGGCACCCTGAAAGGGTTGGCTTTTGAGTGGTTTATGAAGCTCCCGGAGGGTTCTATCAAGAACTGGGGGGATCTAGAGAAGCTGTTCTTGACACGCTTCTTCGAAGACGACTCCGAAGTCACAATGCCCACCCTTTTAGCTACCAAACAGCGGAGAGGGGAGTCCGTCAAATCTTTCGTGGAAAGATTTCGGAACACGGCACTCCGGTGCCCAAGCGGTATGACCCAGGCCACCCTGGTGGAAACATGCCACCACAATCTCCAAACCTCACTCCTTGCTCAAATAGGAGTTGCTGAAAGCCGCACCTGGAAGCAGTTAGTCCAACAGGGTGAACAGGCTAAGGAGATTGTTGCCCGTGTCAAGGCAGAGGAAGGCAAGCTGCGGCCGGAAAGGTCGACAAGGCGTGCACCGGCACCAGACACCTCCCTCCAGACGAAGCGGAAGGATAATTTGGCGACGGAGACCAAATCTCCCACCAAACCTCAAACAGGCAGGGCAAGTGGCTCTTCAAGCCAGCCACGCCCCAACAAGCAGTATTCCTTCAAGGAGGAACACGTCGATTCGCTCTTCAAGCTACTCAACAAGAGCAATCGACTGAAGCTCCCTGAAATTAGACGCCCGGAGGAAGACGGCAAGACCGACAATCCCAACTACTGCATGTACCACAGGATGTTGGGACATCCTACCAAAAGCTGCTACGTCTTCAAGGACATTCTTCAGGCTCTGACGCGGAGGTGTTAAAGCTCCGACCAGAGCAGAAGAACGTCACGGCCAATGTAACGTCGGTTCTCCAGTTCGGGAGACAACCTCCAACGCCTGCGGGGGTAACTCCTATTCCAAGGGGAGAATTAAGAGTGGTCAACACAGACCCTCACCAGCAGCAGGAGAAGGGCTTGGTAGCCTTCCCTACACCTCAGGGGGAAACCATGTGGGTCCACCCTGACCTCGTCGATGAACAACAATGGACTACTGTAACCAACAGGAAGTCCAAAGGCAAGGCAAAAGCTTCGTCCTGCCATGTGGTATGTGCTTCCTCCCGAGAAGCAGAGGATGATGTTCCCTCACTGACTGATTCAGAAGAGGAAACAATAGTCCTGGCCGCAGAGCCCAGCCAACCGATGGCGGGGACCCGTTCAGGACAGGCATACTTGAAGCAGTACGGCGAGACGGCAGCGGCTTCTCCGCAACCAGCCGTAGAATCAGCCAAGCCCTCCACGAAGCCACCGGTGGCAAAGCAGAAGGAGACTCGATTCTCTCGAGCCCTTCCAAAAGATGCAGCGGAAGGATCCTCGACACCTTACCACTTCGATGTCTTGGCTCAACTAGCCAACATCCCGGCACGCATCACCTTGTATGAACTCCTGAGGCTATCAAAGTCAACCAGAGAGGCTCTGCAAGAAGCTCTGGCAAATGCTGAGGCCTTCGTGACCCAGGTGCCGAAGGAGGAAGATGTAGAGGACTGCCTCCACACTTCCCAGAATGCCCCCTGCATCACCTTCACGGCAGATGATATGCAGGTGAAAGGGAAACATGATCGACCCCTGTACTTCACAGGTTACATCGGATCATCTGAGGTGAACCGCATTCAGGTAGATCCAGGGTCCGCATTGAGCATTATGCCCCGCCGAGTCATGCAACACCTCGGCATCCCTACCCACCGTCTGAGCCCTACACAAACGACCATCTACGGGTTCAATGCCAACGGCACCCGTCCAATGGGGAAGATCAAGCTCAAGTGCCAGATTGGGAGCCTCAAGTCGGAGGTGACATGCTATGTCATCGACGCCGACACTTCCTACAATCTGCTGCTAGGACGACCATGGATCCACCGCAACTCCATCGTTCCCTCCACTCTTCACCAAGTCATGAAATACATTGACGCGAGTGGGAAGGTGCAAACGTTGGTTGCCGAAAGGTATCCGTTTAAGGGAGTCGAGAATTATTTCACGGATTCCCTTTTATATCAGGATCCGGTGGACGAAACCCCGCAACCAGAGGCGCCAGACTCTGGTAATGAGGCTGACACTGAGCCCGAGCAAGAAAAGTGCCTGTGGGAGTTAAAACCACTTGTAAAGAGCACTAATAAGCTCGATGTTGATAATACCACCGATGATGCAGGCGGTTGGTATATTAATGAGAATCTAGAATTTGAATATTTTTCTGCGTGTGCATCCGATTCAATACCGTCGGATACTACTACCGACGTAAACGATGACATCTGGTCGGCAATGGATGTTTTGACATCATTGCATGTACCAGTAAAATCATCTTTCGGGACATACCAGGATAATGGCGATGCGCAGGAATCTATATTCTTGGTTCCGGCAAGACGAAAAGGCCAAAGACCAATACTTTTTGGGCGAATCTCGTCTAAACCAATGCCCCGCGAAGAATCGGAAAGCGAGGAGGAATCCCCTCAGCTCGACCATTATGAATCGAAAGCACTCAGAATGATGAGGCAAATGGGGTACGATATAACCAACAAGCCCGGGTTGAACTTCGGCAAAGGAAGGAGGACGCTACTTCGATCCTTTGTGCCAAAAGGGAAGGCCCCCGATTATTATCATCGGACGCGCAGGGGGTTGGGCTATGTATCAACTCCGGTCCCATCAGCCTCTGATTCTCAAGAATCGTCGAGCAACGATTGCTCTTCAGACACGTCATCATGGGAGTCAGATGTCAGTGTCGGCAACATCTTCAAAGGGCTTTCAGTAAACATGGTTTCAACAGGCCATCTGGAAGATGAAGTTGAAGAAATGATCCAACCTGATACAGATCCTTGGATCAAGCATTTGAATGCTCTTTGGGATATCCGCTTTGAACAGCGTGAGCCACCCACAGATGACAAGGTTGTTCAGATCAACCTAGGAGATGAGACCAACCCCAAGCCCATCTTCATAAGTGACGGCCTGTCGCCTCCAGAGAAGAAGGATTTAATATCTCTTGTACAAGAGTATATAGATGTCTTCGCCTGGAATTATGAGGACATGCCTGGACTTGATCCTCAAGTGGCTATGCATCGCCTCAACATCAATCCGGACATGAAGCCTGTTAAACAACAGCAGCGACGGTTCCGTCCAGAGATAATGGAGGCAATTCAATCAGAAGTCAGAAAGCTCATCGATTCTGGCTTCATCCGGGAAGAACAACATCCCGACTGGGTAGCCAACATCGTCCCCGTCGCCAAGAAGAATGGGAAGATCCGGATCTGCATCGACTTCCGTGATCTAAACGAGGCCTGCCCCAAAGACGAATTCCTATTGCCAATCACAGATGTCATGATTGACAATACTTGTGGATTCGAGCGAATGTCCTTTATGGACGGGTTCTCAGGATACAATCAAATCAAGATGTATCCCGATGACGAAAAGCATACCTCCTTCAGGACTCCTCTAGGGGTATATTGTTACACCGTCATGCCCTTCGGACTGAAAAATGCAGGGGCAACATACCAAAGGGCCATGAACGCCATTTTCCATCAGCAAATGCGGAAAACGGTGGAATGCTATGTCGATGACATCGCGGTGAAGAGTCGCACTAAAGGTGATCACATAGCAGACCTGAAGGTGGTCTTCGACATCATGCGGGCTCATCAACTGAAGATGAATCCCACCAAGTCCTTCCTGGGGGTAGCCAGTGGCAAATTCCTAGGATTTGTTGTGACTTCCACAGGAATCTATTTGGATCCAGAGAAAGTCCGCGCTATCCAAGAGATGCAACCCCCAGAAGCCTCAAGGAACTCAGGGGATTACAAGGACGATTGGCGTACATCCGCAGGTTCATATCAAACCTTTCCGGGAGATGCCAACCCTTCGCCAAGCTGATGAAAAAGGGTGTTTCATTCATTTGGGACGACGCTTGTCAAAAAGCATTTGAGGAGATCAAACACTACCTCACCCAACCACCAGTTCTTGCAGCTCCGGTGTCCGGAAAGCCTTTCCTGGTGTACGTCCGAGCAATGGATCATTCCTTGGGAGCTCTACTAGCTCAGAATGATGAACAAGGACGAGAACAGGCAATCTACTATCTGAGTAGAACAATGATCGGAGCCGAACATCGGTACAACCCGATCGAGAAGGAATGTTTGGCACTAGTGTTCGCCATTCAGAAAATGCGACACTATCTGGTAGGCCAAACTATAAATGTCATATCAAAAGTCAACCCTCTGAGGTTACTTATGACAAAGCCTTCTTCACTAAATGGCCGGCTGGCAAAATGGGCCATATTGCTATCACAATATGAGATGCATTTTCTGCCACAAAAGACTATTAAGGGGCAAGCGGTGGCGGACTTCTTAGCTGAACACCCAGATCCGAGGGCAGCCAAACTCTATGAGGATCTCCCAGACGAGGCCGCCGAAGTCTGCCTGACTCAGACGTTGTTCGAAAGTCAAGTATGGCAACTTTTCTTCGACGGTGCATCAAGGACAAGCCCAAAGGGACACGTAGTGGCGGGGGTAGGAGTAGTACTTGTCTCCCCACAAAATTATGTGATCCCCCGAGCTGTCTCGCTAACAGAGCCTTGTTCCAACAATGTGGCGGAATACAACGCTCTTTTGATTGGGATGCAATTCGCCGATGAGATTGGCGTTAAAAATCTCGAGGCTTACGGTGACTCTAAACTCATCGTCAGCCAAGTTCGCGGAGAGTACGAGGCCAGACATGAAGATCTAGTACCCTACTACAACGCGACAATTCACATGGCCGAAAGGTTTTCAAACTTCTACATCGACCATGTACCGCGCAGGCAAAATGCACATGCGGATGCACTCGCATCCCTCGCTGCTTCCTTAGCTCTTCCAGCTGGAGCAATGGAGAAAGTATTCGTCTATAGCCACGACCTATACTGTCCAAAATTCCCCTCGGAGACTATCCGGGGTCAGCGGAAGATCGTCGCGGTAAAGAAACACTTGAAGTGTCAACCGGTCTAGAGCTTAAAGACTGGCTATTCCCCTACATTGATTTTGTCTTATACGGCATTCTGCCCGAAGACACCAAGGAGGCTGCCGCCATTCGGAGGAAAGCCCCCAAATTCTACTATAATGCGATTTCGCGAACATTGTATCGTCGATCGCATGACGGGATCCTGCTCCGATGCCTCTCATCAAAAGAAGCCCAAGGAGTATTGAAAGAAGCCCACGATGGTACTTGTGGAGCTCATCAACCTGGCCCGAAATTGGCACATCGACTCCAAAGGATGGGTTACTATTGGCCCAAGATGATTGCCGATGCTATCACTTATGCTAAGAGATGTTACGCCTGCCAAATACACGGCGATTTCATCCATCAAGCACCAGGGTACCTCCACTCAACGACCTCTACTTGGCCGTTTGAAATGTGGGGGATGGACGTAGTTGGCCCTATCAGTCCACCATCATCGAAAGGACATCGGTTCATTCTAGCGATAACCGATTACTTCTCAAAGTGGGCCGAAGCTATCCCTTTGAAAGAGGTGAAATCTTCTAACGTGATTAAGTTCGTGAAACATCACGTTATTTACCGCTTCGGTGTGCCTCGGCGTATCATCCATGACAATGGACCCCAGTTCATCAGCCAGGCTTTCCAGAGATTCTGCGCGAAGTTCAGAATCTAGAGTGTGTCCTCAACGGCATACTATCCTGCTGCTAACGGTCTTGCAGAAGCCTTCAACAAGACTATTGGCAAGCTTCTCAAAAAGTTCGTCTCGAAAAGTCAACGAGACTGGGACGACAAGCTGGGTGAATGCTTATGGGCCTACCGCACAACGGTGCGAACCCCAACTAAAGCCACGCCATTTTCCTTGGTATACGGATGCGAAGCCGTCCTTCCATTGGAAATACAAATTCCCTCTCTACGCGTCGCCTTGACAGCGGAAATGACAACTGAGGAGAAGCATCAGCAGCGACTCCAGGAGTTGGAAGCCTTAGACGACAAGCGTTTGCAGGCCCAACAACAAATCGAGCTTTACCAAGCTCGTATCACCAGAGCCTTCAACAAGAAAGTCAAAGCGCGAACTTTCAGAAAGGCGACCTTGTCTTAGCTGTCCGAAGACCCATGGTCATGACGCACAAGACAAAAGGAAAATTTCAGCCCAAATGGGAGGGACCATTTGTAGTAGAGTCAGTCTACTCAAATGGATCATATCGCCTCATAACTTCAAATGGCGATACACTCATGATGCCGATCAATGGCAAATTCTTGAAGAAGTACTATCCTTAATAGTACCCTTCTTCCGATCAAGTTAAAAGTACACCTCTGATCAAACATCCGACGCCCTCGACGGCTAAGGATAGAGGGAAATGTTGGCCTTTTAAGCCCAACATAAGTCCTCGACAACTCACCATGCTGAGGGGAATAGCATGGCTAGCCCAACTCAAACGGTAGTTGGTAAAGGCATGTCAAACCCGTTGACAGCTGAGGATTTGCTAAAAATCCTAAGGGACACGTTCCCATTTGATCCGACGCCCTCGACGGCTAAGGATAGAGGAAAATGTTGGCCTTTAAGCCCAACATAAGTCCTCGACAACTCACCATGCTGAGGGGAATAGCATGGCTAGCCCAACTCAAACGGTAGTTGGTAAAGGCATGTCAAATCCGTTGATAGCTGAGGGTTTGCTAAAAATCCTAAGTGGACTCGAGTCCACTCTTTCCTCCAAAATCCCTTACCAATTCTCATCCATAGAATGGTAGGACCACAAAGTGCAATCATTACTACGTTAACACTATACCTCTGGTAATGAATACCCTTTGTCGGGTATAACTTTGCTTGTTAACTCTGCATAGAGTAACAAACTCTCAAATTTGCCAAGTTAACACTATACCTCTGGCATTTCAAATTCCACTTGTCAATTCTCATCAATAGAATGACAGGTCCTCAAATTGCTCTTATCACGAGCCAATTCTTGTCAAGTTAACATTACACCTCTGACAAACTACTGTTTAAGTTAACATTACACCTCTAAGCAGTACATCGAGTGCCTGTCAAGTTAATATCACACCTCTGATAGTCACCTTTCTTCAGACTTCCGTATCGAAGCTGAAATGGACGATGCCAAGTTAACACTACACTTCTAGCATCCGAGTCATCGCTAAGTTCAACAATACACCTATGGCCATGACCGTTCCTCGACTTCCTCGTCTAAGTCGAGATGACCAATGCTAAGTTCAACATCACACCTCTAGCATTACCTCACTGTTAAGTTAAACATTACACCTATGACAGTGACGTTCTGAGTTAAGTTAATATCACACCTCTGACTCACATCCTTGTCAAGTTAACACCACACTTCTGACAAGACTATCTCCAACCCGTTAAGTTAATATCACACCTCTAACGGTAAAAGCTTTACTAGATTCCTCGCGGGTCTAGTTTCACTTGTTATTCTCTTCAACAGAATAACAGTCCACCTAAAGACATTGTTAGGTTAACATTACACCGCTGACAATGTTTTATCGAATTCCCCAGCTGACCTTGAATCAAGTCAATCCTAAACACTTGACAAAAGTTCACCTTCTCTGGGAGTACGCATTCCCCCTGTCACTTTCTTTTATAAAGTGGCGGGTCCCACCAAAATCATTCTTTTGCTTCTAAAACAAAACATTCAAAACAACAGAAAGAGGCAAAAAGAAAAGTGTCACTTTTATTCATATCCAAACACATGAAAGTGATACAAAACGCTCTCTTATACAATAAGATTGAGTGTTACAATTAAGGAGTACAAAGAAGTCCCTCTCTCTCTCTGAGGCCGTACTCACTCCTTGAAGCCGCATCTGATCCTAAGTGCATGATGTCTGAAGAAGTGCCAAATTGTGGCGACTGTTGGAACCGATTGCACTTTGATGCACGACGCCAACTTCGAAAGCGCCCTAGCTGACTAAGCCAGGAGCAATGGTGTTCTTGAGGTCCGGTGGCAACAGAAGAGCCTGCAACCCTTCGTTCAAGAGTTGATCTTTCCCCAGCAGGCCATCCAAGGACATGGACTGTCCTTGATGTTACTTCTGGGATGGGAGAGGAAGAGGATCCTCTCCGCCACCGCAACCGCCGGAACCTCCTCGCCGTCATACTTGACCTGACCATCTCTTGCCATCAGGCAAGAGTGGTGCAGGAGATCTGAAGAGACCTTGGCGAGATTTGGGTCCTCGTCAGAGATATAATTTACTCTCTTACAAACGACGAGGACCATAATTTACTCTCTTACAAACGAACATTGAGCAAGCTCGCCGGTTGAAGCACTCTTCCAGGAGACCAGCGAACCTGCAAAGAACAAATAAGAGAATCAGAAAATCTGGAACTTAGTATACTTTAAAAAGAAAACTAAGTAACAGACGCGGCAGTCATTGGAGACTTCAGACGCGGAAATGATCTGCACAGTCAAACCACCGCGTCAGCAGAAACAGACGCGAGTTAAACTGTGCCACGCCCAGGATTCAAACGCGGTCTCAGTTTGCACCCGCGTCTAATATACTAGACGCGAAAAACTTCAAACGCCGAAAATTGCCATCTTTCTGTTGGGTGAACAGGAGTTGCAAGATTCAGGTCTGAAACGCGCCAAGGCAATAGCCATGAGCAAAGCCAGCGTCAAGAGCCCGCGTTCAGAAAAGTTCAAGTCACCAGCACAAATTCCAGAATAGGAATGCACCAGAATTTCATTCAGATGCCTATGCCAAAATACAGGCTATGGACATCATCGGGGTGACATACCAGCAGAAACCTCTGTCCAGAGTTGACCTCTCTGCATCCAAACGCGGATGCGCAAGATGACATGAGAGAGGATTCCTTCTGAAGAGACCAAACAGAGGCATGAGAGCTCTGGGTCATCTTCATCCATGGGGTCACCTTCATCCATGAAGACAGTTCTCTGAAAGATAATTCAAGGCGAGACTTCTCTCGGAGCAAAACAAATGAAAACAGTCTAAGTTGGATTGTTGAAGAGGGAGAGGGTGCACTCTATTTATAGGCAGTCCCTAATACGTCATTAATGGGGCATCAATCGGAACCGTCGCGCACAACTGTCAAAGCCCAATCAAAAACGGACGCGTGGAGCGCTGCTTTGGAAACCGTCGAAATGCGCCGGTTTTTCAACCGCCAGCGTCGGTTCTGCATGCAAGAGCATTAACGCCTGAACCCAATAAGAGGCTGACGCGTGGATAACTGTCTTGGGAAGCAACGGATGACCCGGAACCCCAATCGACGGTGAAGACTTGACGTTCAAAGATCTCCTAAAAATCTTTTAAAGTCATGCTGCATTGAACGCAGATGGGAAAGTCGCTCGAGGCTGCGTATCCCGTGTCTGATCGATCCGCGTCTTTCTTAGCAACCGCGTTTCACTCTGTGATTGACGCTGCGTCTCACTCCATGGACTGACGACCGCGTCTCACTTTAT
Source organism: Agave tequilana (assembly GCA_038442645.1). NCBI lineage: Eukaryota > Viridiplantae > Streptophyta > Magnoliopsida > Asparagales > Asparagaceae > Agave > Agave tequilana. The sequence goes on from JAVJIF010027740.1 coordinate 44,285, forward strand.
GGATCAGGCTGCGTCTCATTAAGAAGACCGCGTTTCACTCTGTGATTGACGCTGCGTCTCACTCCATGGACTGACGACCGCGTCTCACTTTATGGATCAATGCTGCGTCTCATCAAGAAGACCGCGTTTCACTCTGTGATTGACGCTGCGTCTCATCAAAAGGACTTGGTAAATCTAAATTCCTGTGAACTGACGACCGCGTCTCACTTTATGGATCGATGTCGCGTCTCATTAAGAAGACTCAGAGTCAAGGCCGCGTTTCATTAACAGAACTAAGTCTTACCTAAGTGCCAGTTACCAAGGAGTTGGATTCGCCTACAGCTGAGCAAAGAAGATGGAGCAAATTTTTCAAACTTTTATTATAAACAGTAAAAGTGGATACAAACACTCTAAACAGAGTGTCCTCTTCTTTACAAAAAAAAAGGGGGAAAAGAAAAGAAGGCTAAATGTCCTGGTTCGCCAAGGTACGGATTTGTTCCCTAAGGCGGTGAATCTCGTGTTGACGCGTCCTTTCAGCTTCCATAATAGCCCGGTCCGCAGCAGCTCCTCTTCGGATAAGAAATTTCTTGCGGCCAGCTGCGTTCGCAGAGATTCCACCCTGGAAGAATGTAGAGACACTCTCTTCAGCTCGCGCCCTAGCAGCTTGTTGCTCCTCTAGCTGCTTTTTGATGATAGCAAGCTTTTCCTCATTGAGCGCAAGCACCACTTCTGCCTTGACAATGGTGTCCCGAGCCCTGATGATGACTTGCTCTGTGCTCTGCATTACAAGCTCGGATTCCCTTGAATCGCCAGCTAGTTTCTGACATTCAGCCTGGGAATATTCGAGATTGCGGATCTCTGCAGCGATTTGTGCCTCCGCTTCCTGTCGCTCTCGTTCTTGAGCAGCTAGGAGCCTAGTCAGGGTGGCCTGGGCCTCACTAAAAGAGCCAGCATCTTCCAAAGACTCCAGCTCCTGTAGGTAGTCTCCCAGTTGCTCTACCACCCGTAGACACGCCTTGGCAAGTGAAGGGCCTCCAGTTAATTCGACGTTCACGGCCCAGATTTTTAAGAAGCGTCTGGGCAAATTGGAACGTGCTGTTTCCACGTAAGAGGAGATCAATACATGATCCCATCGAAGCGAAGAATTGCTGCAACCATCTGACGTGCCAGTTCCCCCATGTCTTCACCACCTAGGAAGCTTCCCGACCCCTTTTCTGTCACAGGATAGGGGATATAAGGCGGATCTTCTCGCACAAGAGTCGTGCTGGCCGACGAGACAGCAAGAGCTGGACCGGCCGCTGACGCTTCGGAGTACTACCTCTGCAGGAGCCTCCACGACCAATGAGGGAGTAGTAAGCACGACCTCCTCAGAAACCTCCACTGAGACCTGAGCTGTATGGCCTTCTGGAAGGGTGCCAACCATCGGACCCTCCACCTGAACCCCCTCGGTCCTCTCTGCAAGTTATCGCGATGTTAGCCACAATGATAGAAGAGCTAAATATTTAAAGCATCAGAGCTGCCTTACCAGGTTGGAGGTCCGGAGACGTCAAATCCTGCGGAGCGGAAGTCTCCTCGGCTTCAGCAGTAACCTCCTCGCCTGGCAGAGTGAGAGCCTCCTCAGCCTCAGTGGTTACTTCCTCTTCTGGCAGAGTGGAAGGCTCCCCAGTTTCAACAGCTGCCCCCTTTGAGGGTATCTCAGCAGCCGAGACCTCAATCCCCTCGGGCCGGTCAACTCTTTCACCATCTCCTCGATACGCGAGGAGGTTGTAGCCTCAGCATCTTCGGCTGGCCCTGCAGCATAAAAGAAGAATGTTAGAACACCCTCTTCAATATGCAAGAGAAAATTAGACAAAAGATGGAAAGAATACCTTCAGTAGGGATAATCGCCAGCGATGGTGCAGTCGATGGCTCACCCTCATGTATTTCCTCCTCCGAGATGTGGAAGAATTTGCTCTGATCAGGAAGAGCGGGTTCATCGCCATAGTCGGTCTCGTCTTCGAAGTCGCTTTCCCCCGATAACGAAGAAGACGACAGCGCAACGCGAGGAAGCTCCGCAACAGGAGCCTTACCTCCAATTACCCCAGTGGTAGGGCTAGGGTCGACTGCCCTAAGACTGGAAATGAAGATGCTAGGAGACCCCGGCTGCTGTGCCTCGTCTCTCCCATCATGAGCAGAAGAAGGCTCGGGTTGAGCTGAGAGGCCTGCAATCTCAACATCCCTCCAGTCATTATGTCAACCTCCAGTGACTCGTCATCTTCGCGGCGGTGGACTCTTCAACAAGCTCCCCTTCCTCCACGGTCTTGCTGCGCGACCTAGGAGCACGGACTAGGGTGGGGAAATCTTCATCTTCCGACGGTTCCTCAACCCTAACAGGGACGTCTTCGGGAGGAGCCTCAACTCCGGCAGAGATGACTCTGGATTGAGAGACTTCAGCCGTTAAGTCCCTCCGAGCCTTCTTTGGGGCAGGCTCAGCGATAGAAGCAGAGCGTCGATGACGCTTGCTCGCCAACTGCTTAGACCTCCTGGCCCGCGGCTCCTCCCTAGTGGCTGGTGGCTCCGCCCTTGTCGCTGGTGGCTCTGCCCTTGCCGGTCGCGGCTCCGCCCTCACTGCTGGGGGCTCCCTCCTCGATCTTCGCCCGACCTCCTTTTGGGCCTTCAGGTACTGTTCTTCGAGTTTCGTCGGTTTACTAGAATCAGTCCTGGCCTCGAGACTTGCATTGATGCTCTCAATGCATGAAGACGCCGGGAAAAAGTCTGGCGTTTGGATGGCTTGAGAGTACCAAGTACAGAAGCTGAAACTCGTACGGCACTTGGGCCCCTCGAGAGGTAGACGGAAAGATACTCCCGTCCCTCCAGCCACACTATAGTACCAGGCCCAAGCACCCTCGAACAGGTTCCCTTCGAAGGCGAGTCTAGCATTGGGGTTCCCGACATAGAGCTGATCATAGCCGAACTGTCGAGCGAAGCGACTCGGCATGTACGGCTCAATGGTACATGACGTCCCTTGCCGGAAAAGCACATATCCGGGCCGGATATTTAGCAACCACCAGAAGGCCCCCGCGGATAACCTCGTGAAGTCATCTGGGCCAACAGAATCAACAAGTAGATCCCCGAAAGATGCATCAGGGATCTGGAGGAGGCAGCGATTGAGCTGGTAGTTTGCAGGGTCTGAAAGGCACTTCCGACGTAATATATATAAGGATCACGCCATTTTGAACCCTCCAACCGCTGTACAAAAGGGACAGAATTCTCCCTCCAACGCGCTGCCGTCATCAAAGAAGGGCAATGCATCACGTACCAAGCAATAAGGTACGTGTATGGCAGCTCGACACGAGGGTTGGGACGCTTCACCGTCGGACTCCCCTCTGAGTCAACATACGGCTTTCCTCGGAGTCTGCAGTTTTTGGTGGCTCGCAGAAACTCTTAGTGAGCGCCCGCAGCCCGCTCTGAATACCAGCCGCCACGGCCGGAGGAGGGCTATGGGGTTCCCATGAGCCAGGAGCACCGCCGGGTACACCACGTCAGCAACAATGACTTCATGCAGCAGTGTGGGCACCACACAGCGCTTCAGCCACAGCATCAGAAAGCCCGCCAACAGCGCCCGATCGGAGATAGGAGTCCGGGCTTGATGGTGAAAACTTTCAAAAACCAAGTCAGGGTCGAAACCGTCCTCGTTCGACTCCGTGGTGTAGAAGCTGTTCGGAGCCTGGTCGATCCTGTCTTCAATCTCCCTGTCAGAGCTGGGATCCAATCGGGTTATCCGATGGTCTTTGGTGTTGACATTATTGAACAAGTAACTGGCCCAAGATAGTTGCTTGACTCCCTGCGACCGCCATTTGGTTATCTGGCCGCAAATGTGGAAGTGACATAGCACTTCCCAGTAGGTCTCATATATGAGGGGAAACTCCTCCTTCACATAGCGAAGCTCCACAGCGGTCGGACATATTCCTCATAGGGAATATCCCCTGTCGACAGCCCCGAGACCTCGTGCAGCTCGTGCAGAGCAAGGCCCATCTCTCCGACCGGAGTGAAGAACGTCCCCGTCGAAGGATTATAACGCTCTAGAATCCCGAAGAAGTTCTGAGAGCTTTGAGGGATCCCCCACTGCACGGCCCTGACTGCCGAGTACAGTCCCACGCGCTTTAGCAGGCCCCCGAGCTCGGTAAGGACAAAGCCGACCATCCTGCCCCACCAATAGTTCTCCGTGGAACGAACCCACCCCGGCGCACGGAACCCAACCGGTAGTCACCCTCCGCCTCCATGAAGGCGTTGAGGAAGGTAGTGCCAAGTTGTGGTATCTCCCCAGCTGGAACCTCAGTCCTGCGCGACCCAGGGAAAAGGCCGATAACTGACCTGTCATGGCTATCATGACAGTATACTTTGTGGGAGCCCAAATCACCGAGAGTGACCTCGGGAACATATCGAGCAAGGTCCCATTCCATCTTCCGAGGGACGGACATATGCTGGAAGTAAGACAGCGGGAACATCCTCTCCATGTCTGGAAGAAAGAATCTTCCACCCTTTATTTGACGGAGCCATTTGTAAGTCCCGTCATATACGCTATGGCCGCCCTCGTGGATACGATCTCCGAAGAAGAAGGCAGGCTTCTCCAGCTTGATGCCAGCATCTGTTGCGAATGCTGCATCAGTCATAAACACCCGAAGAGTTCTCATGTCAACATTTGAGAGCCTCTCTCTGCGATCCGGTGATTTGTCAGCAGTCACAGGAACAGTCCTTTGCAATACAAAAGTCAAATCCCGGTCAGCACCACCTACATGACCAAAGTGGCACTTCTTGGCGAGTGAAGTAGCAGGGCGTGGCGCTGCAAAAAGAAAGGACACTTAGTTAGATACTCTATCAAAAGCATAGAAAAAAAATGCTAAGTGTTCATAATCCGAACGCAGAAGAGACACTGGACGCGGGAATTATCAAATCCGCGTCCAGACCTGCGCATCCACGCAGAAGAGACACTGGACGCAGGAGTTATAAAATCCGCGTCCAGACCTGCGCATCCACGCAGAAGAGGCACTGGACGCAGGAATTATCAAATCCGCGTCCAGACCTATGGGATCGGCGTCTCCACAACATTCTCCTTGATGTCACTTCTGGGGTGCGAAAAGAAGGGAGTTATCCACCTTAACCTTTCCACTACCATAATCGCCAGAAGTTAAGGAGGGTAACCCCCTTCCTTTCACATCCCCAGACGTCGAAGTACTTGGACTCGGGTGCCAGATTCATCAAAATCAGCAGCTGATGAAACAGGACGCAAGGATCAAATCCGCGTTCTGTAAACTAAGTCCGCGTCTGAACCCTTCACAAATAGAAAATATTCTAAGTGAAGAATCTGAAGCGCAGGACTCAAGCGCGCGAGGGTCCAAACCCGCGCCTCGGTTGTCATCCCAAAGACTGCGTCTGGGAATCAAACACGATTTGAAAATCACGTATTAAGGGTTCTTAAAGTTCTTTGAACTTTCTTTAATGGCGAAACTTCCGCCTAAGAGGCCTTTACCTTGGAGACCTGGGAGAACGACGTCCTGTGCAGAGGAGGAGCCGCCCCTCTGGGCCTCGGCGACGGTCGCCTTTGAGGACGATGCAGTTGGCTTAGTCTTGGGTGCCATTGATGTTCAGAAATCCGAGCAAGGAGATGACAAGTTCGAAGATGAACAGAGAAGGAAATTCTTTTTTTTTCAGCGAGTGCGTTCGGAGAAGAAGATGCATCTCTCCAACTGTTGCTTTTATAGGCACAGGGATTCGCGAAGATACGCGGCGCGTGGCCCGGTAGACGCTGCAGCGAGTCACCGCTTGACGCGTGTAACCAAATCATTTCTGAACGGAGAAGATCATGCGTCGCAACCCCGCCACGAGTCAGCAATCGACACGTGGAGCAGTTCATTTAATGAACCAGGAAATCCGCGCGCCAAAAGGCGAAATTTCGCCGGTTCCCTAGGCCAGCTGGCGGCGTAATCATGACATGGCACAGAATTCGCGCCCAAAGAACGCACCTCCTCGATGGACATGCCACGTCACCTCTCCATGAATGCATTCGAAGGTCGCGTCTCTCTAAGAAATTTGCGTCCTTCCAGTCTGGCCAAATATCGCGTCTGCCTTCTGAAGATCAGTCGCGTCTCCATTGCTAAAAGACGCAAATCGCGCCTTTACAGCAGTACCATCTCTGCTTTTTGAAAAAGAACCTGCGTTTGGCCTCCTGCTTCTGCAAAATCAGTTCAACAGTACACTGACGCAAGCAGACGACCAACCACTCCTGGCTTAAAGCGCGCCAGTGACAGACTAAAGCAATCGGGGAGGTTTAGACTGTGCATCTAAACACTCAACATGATCAACTCTGGGGGCTTCAAAGAGTTCAACAGTACACTCACGAAGACCAACTCCAGATAAGATCAAACCCGGAGCATCAACAGTCTAGTCATGAAGGCGAACTCAGCTAGAATCCAAAGTATTCCGAAATCCGTCCCAGTTAACTGCGGAATGTCGAAAACTTTGGAGGGGGTTCTGTAGGCTGTCTAAAAATCACCAAGACAAGCCACCAAAACACAGAGATCCAAAATCCAGGCGCAAGGCTAAATGTGACAATCAAGACGCGAGAGATAGCCCGTGTCTCAACATCAAGGCGCGTCAGCCCGAAGCCCGCGTCTCAGCATCAAGGCGCGTCAGCCCGAAGCCCGCGTCTCAGCATCAAGGCGCGTCGGCCCGAAGCCCGCGTCTCAGCATCAAGGCGCGTCGGCCCGAAGCCCGCGTCTCAGCATCAAGACGCGTCGGCTCGACACCCCACGTCTCGGTTGCAACTACCCCGATTATGGCGCCATCCACCGCCCATGTAGCGGGAAAGTTGGCCCTCATCGTGGAGCACTTTTAGGGGGCACGATCACCCCCTAAAAACCCTATAAATAGTCCCGTCACTATTGAAGGAGGGACGACAATTAAGGACGACAATTAAGGTCGACAATTAAGGACGACGATTATCGGGCAAAAGAGAGATCATCGACAGAGAGAGAGAAAACCCTTCAGCGAGCTTACTGAGTACTAGCCGCTCTTCGCCTACCTCCTCTTCTAGAGTTTTGGTAGACGGAGCTGAGTTACTCCCTCTACCGACCGAAGAGAAGATCCCCGACGGTCCGAACAGTCATCCGGTCAACGGAGAACAAGATTCACTCTCCACCGCCACACGAAGAACCCAGCACTAAACAAAGGGGAATTCAAGATTCAATATTCCCCCTCCCTTGTAACCGGAAGATTAAGCCGGCTGTAATCTTTTCCATCTGATTCCAGGAAACGTTACGCCAGCCAACCCCCTCTCCGTGTCAAACAGTGGCAAAGATCCAATTTGCAGAATGATGGAAGATGTGAAAGCCTGTTGGAAAAGCTTCCATAATGTGTTGCAACTGTAGTTGAGTAAAGACTTTGTCTATTTTTAAATTCATTTCGGAAATTTCTGGTGGCACTGGGTGGTATCCTTTATTATAGAATTCGTCGCCATTTGGGGAAGGAACTGAGCTGGAAAAGAGTCCCACCAGCCAAAGTATTCGGTGATAAACACTATATGCTGAGCTGGTTCATATTCTTCATTTTCTCAAGTGGGTGGAGTTGAGTGGAATCTGAAATATAGTTTGTCTGAACAAAGATCTCGTAATTTTGAAGAAGCGGTGGTTAATGTAGGAAACAAATGGATCCGATCATGATAGGAATGGAAAACCAGCCCATAACAAAGACCATTTTCTATGGCCCAGATTTTTTGTGATTGAGGTGTGATTGGAGTCAACAGGAGTCTTAGAATAGAGGAATTTGATTTGATAATTCGGTGGGATCCTTCAGGGGATGTATGACAGAGCTGATTTATGTTATGAAGTAAATTGGTTGTGGCAGTGCTGGGTGTTTGTACTATTTTGTAATAAATTTCGGAGGAGAGTTTTTTTTCACGATTTCTCGGGTGAGTTCCTCCCGATCTTGAAGAAAGAAGATTAGTCGTTCGGAAGGGGTAAGAGGAGTATTATTAGAGCTATTGCTCTTCTTTTTCCTTGTGTGAGATATGTTGTTTTTACAAGGCAATTGGAAGGGGTTTTGAATTGGAGATTTGCCTTTGTCGGTGTTCATTTTGAATCTGTTATCAAGAATTCGCGAGTTAGGAAATCAGGTAAGGAATTATTAGAACCTTTAAGATATTCAATATTAAAGTCGAAAACAGAAAGAATGGCTTGACATCTAGCGAAGATCTGCTTAGATGCAATATTTTGGACATCCTTTTCAAGAATGAATTTGGCAGATTGACAGTCAATACGAAGGAGGAATTTTTTATTCAAAAGATCGTCTTGAAATTTGGAAATGCATTGGATAATGGAAAGTATTTCTTTCTTAATTGTTGAATATGATTTCTGAGGGCCTAGCCAAATGTCAGAATGGAATCTAACTAATTGCTCCTGTGATGAATGCGTGAATTTTTGTTTTAGTATGCCTCCATATCCTATATCGAATGCATCTGTTTTCACTATCATGAATGCATGAGGATGAGGAATGCACAGACAGGGTAGTGGATGTACTTTTGCTTTGACTTGTTTGACTATTTGGGTATGCTTGTTTGACCATGCTGGCGGGTTCTTCTGAAGTCTCTGGAATAGTGGTGCACAGGTTATTCGTATTTTAGGAATGAAGTCGGATACATAGTTTAGACATCCTAGGAACCTTTGTAGTTGAGTTTTGTCTTTGATTTCGTCGGGGAATTTGTTTGCAAACTCTATTGATCAGTTGATTGGTGTTATATTTCCTCTATGAATATCGTGTCCTAAAAATCTGACTGAGGTTTAGAATAGTTTTCATTTTGGTCAACGAGACTACTAGCCCATTCTTCTTTATTGTATGGAAGAAGATATTGAGATGTTTGAAGTGTTGGTCGATGTTTTCTAAGTAGATGAGGACGTCATCAATGTATACTATGATGAATGTCGTGTAAGGATTAAATATGTCGTTCATGATTTTTTGGAATTCTGAAGGGTCATTTTTTAATCCAAAAGGCATTACGTTCCACTCGTAATGGCCGAATGGTACAGTGAATGCCGTCTTATATCTGTCCTGATCGGCTATTTGAATTTGCCAAAATCCGGACTTCATATCGAATTTGGAAAATAATTTGGCATTGTATAATCTTTTTAATAAATCCTTTTTGTTTGGGATTGGGTATCTGATCCATTGTAATACCTTATTTAATGGTTTATAATTGATTACTAATCTAGGAGCTCCTCTTTCCTTTTCTGCCTGCTTCATGACGTAAAACCCTGCACAGCTCCATGGGGATTTGGAAGGTCTTATTAGTTTTTTTATCAAGGAGGGTTTGTAATTCTCTTTTACATATTTCTAGTAGGTCATGATTCATTTGAATAGGTCGAGCTTTGGTTGGAATATTTCTTTCCGAGAAATCCTTTTCATAAGGAAGATTTACGATGTGTTTCTTCCTTTCCCAGAAAGCGTTAGGAATGTCAGAACAGATTTCCTTGTATATAAGTCTTGAATTTCCTTGATTCGTTGTTGTACATGTGTGTCTTTTAATTGTTGGCTTATTCTATGATACAGGATATCGTCTTGGAGATATAGGATTTTGTTTTGTTTTCTTTGAATTAGGTTTATACTATGGTAAATTGAATTAGTTTGTAGGGTATTCAATTCTTTGTATCTAACAGGAGTTATGAAGTTAAACAAGATTTTTTTGTCCCATAATTTTTGTACCTAATCCGCTTGAATCAACCCAAATGGGTAAATTGAGTTAAAAATGGAATTTCTAATATTACATCAGTATTTAAATCATCAACAACAATGAATTGGTGTTTGAAAACAGATTTTTCATTACATATTTATATTTTTGTTATTTTACCCATGACTCTTAATGGTGAATCATTTGCTATTACTAATTTTTCGTTTGTGGGTTCATAATATTTTGTTGGAAAGATTTCGTCTCTAATTACACTATGGTCAGCTCCTGAATCAACCATGGCTGCAAATGTTTCTTTGGAATTGTTGATGGCAAGAGTTATTAGTATGAACCATTTTTGATAATTAAATTCTTCAATGGATGAAATGAATTTAGAGTTTGATGGTTCAGTGGTCGAAATAGTGATTTCATTTAAGGAGAAGGATGGTACTTCAGTTGCAATCCCTTTTCCTTTATCAATTTGATTTTGAATAAGGCACATTTGTATTTCATAGGCTAAATTCTTCGTCTCTACTTGTCGTAGATTTTCTTTAATGTGTTTTAATTTCTTCTTTTAACAGTTTTATTTCCGTTCGAAGTTCATGAATGTCATTTGGTTTGGCTTTTAAATTTGTATTTATTGGATAAGTCTCAAAAAGTTTTGAAATACTAAAGGGTTGACTTAGGTTATCCTTTTCTTCTTCTTCATTGAGTATTAGAGCTCTCAATTTCTCTAAGTGTTGCTTTTATTTTTCAGATCAGGAATTTGTTGTATCATATTAAATATTAATTCTTTCGATTCCCGTTTTAAATTGCTTGCCTTTAAAGTATTTCCCCCTGACATCATATTAATTTGTTTATGTGCATAAATAGTTTTGTCTGAATCGTTAGAGATTGATGAATTATAAAAATCGTTGTCATCGGATATTTTATTAATTTCAGAATAGATTTGTAATTTTTCTTTTAAGTCGATGTTTGACAAATCATCTATAATTTTATTAATTTTATTTTTACATGAATTGTGGTTGTTGCGCCAGTTATTATTATTTTTTCTCCTATATTTTTGTATGAATTCGATTAATTTCTAAATTTTGATCTGTCCCTTGAATATTGTCTTCTATTTGATTTATTTTGTTGTACTAATGAATTATCCGAATCGTTTGCAGATTCAGATTCTAATTGATTTTGTTCTTCAATAATATTTATCTTTGATGTACTTGGAATGTTTTCATTAATTTTTTCTAGAGCTTGAGTTATTTGTCCTAGTAAGTTTATCGGTTGAATCTCTTCTTCATATTCTACAGGTAAACTAGTCGGTTGAAAATGTGGTGCTGAATAACTTAGTGGAAACTTAGGACTTGACTCTTTTTGAATTCTTTTAATTTCTGTTGATAAGGAATCAATCTGTTGTGTTATGATATGCAATATTTGATTTGAATAATTATTTTGATGATATATCTTTTAATGTCTTCGATGTTGATCAGTTCGTTATTATTTTTACCTCTTTTGAAAGGTGAAGCAGTAACTTCTCCTTCATTTGTTGTAATTTTGATAGATTGTAATAGGGGATAATAGAAGTCACAGTGTTTCCATCTGTTAGTTGCCATTTTTTATATAAAATAGTTTGAACATTAATTTGAGATTGGTTGTATGGTTTTAGAATGCCTTATTTTTCTAAATAATATTCTAACCATATTTTAAAGTTGAAATTAATTTTGTGTTTTTCTATATCAGTGATCCATTCTTTTATTAATATCTCTTGGTAAGTTCTATCGAATTATGAGAATCAATTAAAATATTCGGATTCTTCCCTAAAGTCTTTCATTAATTCGAAACTATTACTAATGAATGATTTCTGACTGATAATCGTATTAATTTCTCCAGTAAAGTCTGCTCTTATTTGGGATGATTGGAGAGTAACTTTCTTGATTCATTTCTGGAAGGGGTGACTTATGGATTTCTTGATGGGTTGTTGGAAGGAATAGAACATGATTTTCTACTAGATTCTGCATACCTATAGGAAGTTGAAGGTCTTTCTCTTAATGAGTTGAATCTAATTAATACTGTTTCGTCATCTTCTTCTACTATGTCGGAGATATCCGTTCTTTCTATGTCTCTTGGAGTTTGAGGATTTTCTATCTTAAATTCTTCTGAATAGTAATCTCATTCTACTTTAATCTTTTGGGGATGAAGGTCTTTGACTGCTCTGCTTCAATTTGAAATAGGACAGTTTCTTCTTGAATAGGGGAATTTATCATTTTGAACTTAGGGTTCATATGGGAATTCATTAATTTAAAGTACATCTTATACATAACTGTTACTTGTTCGGTGAATCTTTCGAACTCATCACCTTGCAAGTGGACGTCTAGGATTAATGAATTTAGAAATAATGGGTCTGTCAAGGATACAGAATAATTAGGCATACAGTTGAAGTAAACTGGTCCATTGCATATGTTAGTTTGAATCATGGATAGGATGGATGATTTGTACCTTTTTAATCTTTTATCTCTTAAAGCCGTGTATACAGGAATGTCTACACCAGTGTGGACTAGAGGCTTGATAGCAATTTGTATTAATCCGAAATGCATATAACGGAATCCTTTCTTTAGAATTCTTGTAATGCTAGATTGGATAATAGTTGAATAGTTTGAGATTTATTTTGAATATTAAATGTTTCTTCATGGATTTTAATAGCATATGAGGTTTTGAAATCAAAAGTGCCTATACTATAAACATTTTCTATTTTTTCATTTGGAATTCTCCATTCAAAGAAATCTTCACAAACTATGTCTTCTCTACTCTTTACTATTTTTCTATTTGATCCTGGAACCTAAAAGCATTCTTCTAACATATTAGTCATCACTAATGCGTAACTAACTGTAGGTTGAACTCTTAGTCGACTGGAACACGGGAACACTATGCCTGGAACACCCTATCCAACGGGCTTACCAACGGACTTATAAGCTTACCAACGCTTACCAACGCCTACTAGAATGCAACAAGCAATTAATTATGCACTTATGTTAACTAAAATGTAAGAAACATGGCTCTGATACTAGGAGGGAACCCGGGGTCAAGACAGAGATGCAGTAAGGATAATAGTGATGATATAGTTTATGAAGGTAACTAAAATTGGAGTGAAACAGTAATTATGATGAAGAGCGATCAGGTATGATGATGATACAGTAATGGGCAATACCTTAAAAAAATGGAACACACAACACACACATAACTAAGAATGAGAACACTTGATGTTTATGATATATTCTGCGAATAAGTTATCAAGCTGACGTTTCAAAGGAATATATGATAGCACAATGTTTCTGCATCATAATGTTGGTAAACCCCATGGCACCAATTTTGATACTTGCTAGTCCATGATGTCCATCTAGGAAACACCAGATTGCTAGCAATTTGAATAGTGCTTCAGTTATCATAATAAAGCGGAGAGCAAAAAGCAAAGCCAAACCACCTCGACAATTGTATCAACTACCACCTCGACAATAGTATCAACTATAGTGCAACTGAACTTTATCAATCTACCATGAAAAAAATTCCTGAACCATGGGGCTCCCAAGAAATAAGTGAATCACCCCAAAATACAAAATCAGTGAATGAATGATAATCCAAGGACTCCAAACTATATCAGATGTCGGCACAAAGCTGAATAGAACAGGAGGAAATAACAATGCATAAGACGAGGTGCCATGATGGTAGCGAATAAACCGTTAGCAAAGTAGAACATGAGAAGATTTAGATTATGAAAATTAGAGAGTTGATTAGTCACCTAAAGAAACATGGCTCATACTGCATGTGAGATGGTTTGTTTAAAGAATCTACTGATGGAGCTTGATTTTTGACAGCTTGAACCAATGCATATGCATTATGATAATCAATCTGCTATCTATATTGCTCAAAATTCTGTATTCCATGAAAAAATCGAGCACATTGAGGTTGACTGTCATTTCATCCGAGATGCTTGGACTAAGAAGGTGGTTACTTTCCAGTTCACACCTTCTTCAAGCAGTTAGCGGGATCTTCTTAACAAAGATGTCTCACCTCAGGTATTTTCTAACTTATGTAACAAGCTGGGCATGTTTAGATATCTATTCTCCAGCATGAGGGAGAGTGTTAGTTTAGATAATAAGTTAATTGAGTTATTGAATTTACATTACTCATAACCCAGTACTCGTTTATATTCTCAATAATTGAAGTGATCTCTCTCTAATAAGTATGCTTTTTAGGTTTTTATTTGCTTACATGTCCTATATTGTTGATTGAACGATATTGCTAATATTGACGCCAATATTGATGATATTGATACTAAAAGTTACTAGTCTTGATGGTCAAGATTTTAAAACCATACTTCTTATGTTCTTTGTTAGGGGGGCCTATATTATTTAAACCAGTGTTGCAACAAGATTTGACCCCCATGTTTGAGAAGCTTTTCACAAGCAAGCAATCTACAGCATATCATATAACTTTCTCAGACTTTATCAGGGGAATATTGAACGTTAGATGATTTCCCTCTTTTTTTTTCAGTTAATATACAGCTCTGGCAAGCCGACCAATTAGATAGCCCAATGCCTGGCACTTGACCCTTCTGATAAAACTTTGTGTCAATTATGCTGGCCGCCAAGACCACGATGCACCCCAGTACGGGAAAACCATCTAAACTTCCTAAAATATCCCCCTTTAGCCTAGCTATAAATACCCTCAAGTAGAATTGAAAAATGTTAAATCCTATAACCCTAATTATAGTGGTCAGATTTTGACTCTCGTCAAGATCATGACATGCGTCCCACCGTATCAGAAGCATCTCAAGTAAATAACAAACTCGACATAACCAGTTGGCTCATTACGACCCCGAGGGGAAAGCCTTGGGCCTTACCCCGCGCCAACATTCGCATTGCAGGCCCTCTCCGACTACATCTATTCGGGATCATTCATCCGGATATTCACTCGGGCAGAACCATTCCACTAGTCGGAGGCCCCGACCCTCACAAGCAAACACCCTCCACAAAGACTCCTGCCTTCACGCTGGATACAACTCAACAGCAGAATTTCCCGATTCACAGAGTCAGTTACACTGCCAGAATATCCTCACGTTCTAAATACACCCCAATTTCAGTAGGGGCAGTTATGAATAGTGGTGGATATCTCTATCCCAACAATCAAGCGTTGTAAACAGAGTAGTTATGAGGATTGTTGGCCCAGAGGCCCTTCACTCTAGTTTTGATGATGATTAACTCATGTACTTATAGTTTACTAATAATCTTGTGATATTTAGTTTCAGATATTTGATCAAGATATTAGAGGTGATTAGCTTCAACAAAGGTGTTTTTGGAGCTTTCACATGGTGATTCAAGAGCTCGCGCATCAAGATCGCATCTAGCACTCGATTGGAGTCTAGCTCATTTGAATCATGTTTGGATCGAGTCGACTTGAGACAGAGTTCTACAAGAAGACGTCAGTTTGTTTTTAGTATAGTTTTGTTTAGATCTTGTGTAAAGATTAGATAGTGTTGATATGCTCAAGTTCACAATACACACACAAGTTTCATGTTTTAGTTTTGATTTTCAGTTTAACTGATCTTGATTTTGATGAATAGATAGAATCAAAATAAGTTTACATGGTTTAATGTATATTAGATTTGATCTATATACATCTATGCTTCTCTACTTAGAAAAACTTATTTTGATAAGCCTATTCATGTGTTGGAGTTTTGTATTTAAACAAAACTTATTTTTGGATTTAATGTCAAAAACATAGATATAATATCTTTCATGTATATTGGATTCTATCCATATACAATATGCTTTAAAGTATTTCAATATCATGTTTTTTGTATTTGCATGAGTTTTTGCAGAAAACGGTTTTCCCATTTCAAAAATCTTAGTTTTTCAGAAAATACAGATTTTGGTTTAAGGCAATTTTCATTCTCACAAAAATGGTTCAAATTATTTGTAATATGTGTTGAATTTTTGTCACACATATTTATATTTCAAAGATATAATATGAACTAATTTTTGTGAAATTTATGTGTATTTTATGGGATTTTTTTTAGTAGCCAAAAGACAAGTTTTAAATCCCTAATTGGCTGGACTGGCTGTCTGCCGGTCGACCGGACCGGTCGACCGTAGCAGCAGTCGGTCGACTGGTCTGGTCGACCAACATGCACAGGACGTACACGCAGCCAGGCTGGTGGGCCGGTTGACCGAGTCGGTCGACCGCCAGAGAGCTCTGCTCTCTGAAAATGGCCCCGGTCGACCGGCAGAGAGTTCTGCTCTCTGTATCCAGCTCCGATCGACCGAACGGTCGACCGGCCAGAGAGCCGTTGCTCTCTGGATCTAGGCCCGTTCAGCCGGGCGGTCGACCGGTGGGCTCAACGATCATAATTTTGATCGTTGGCCGTTTGACCGCCAACCGGTCGACCGGAAGGGCATTTTTGCTCTTTGCCTGCTGCCAATGGGCAGATTTTTATGTGGCTATAAAAACCCCATATTTGAGTTGGTTTTTAATAATTTTTTAGAGAGCAATTTTTCTCACCTTTACAAGTGTTTAACAGCAAGTTTTTAAAAGAGTTTTTTGGTTTAAAAGATCATTCTTTATTTATTTTCAAGAGTTGAAAAATCAAAAAAAAATAGAGTATTTGGGATATTTGTTTTGTTCTTCATTTCTATCAATTCTAATTGTTTTTTTCAAGCATTTTTCTTTGTTATTTGATTTTCAAACACCTTGATTTTCTCACACTTGAGCTATCTATCTATCCTATCTATTAGGATCCTTTTTGTGAGAAAGAATTGGTTTGTGGTTTGAGAGAGACCACCAAGTTGTAACCTTCCATTTATTGTGATATCCCTCTAGTGAGAGATGATAGTATTGATATCCCCTCTAGTGAGATGATTGTGGAATGGTGTTTGTATCCCTCTAGTGAGAGGTGAAGATTAAGTTGGAATCCCTCAAGTGTGAGGTGATTGTTGTTGGTGTTGGCTTTGTGCCTATCCCTCATTTGTGAGTTGATATTGTGTTGGCTTTGTGCCTTGCCTCTAAGTGTAGAGGCTGTATTTGTTGAGAGAGGAGTTGTGTACTCCCAAATTGTATTTACCCCAAATCCTCAGTGGAGGTTCCCTGTGTGGACGAGTTAGTGAAATCCTTCTGTGTGAAGGCGGGTACGTAGAGTTTTGTACTCGAACCTCGAAACATATTCTTGTATTTGCGTTTGATCCACTTTTCTCTAACTCTCTCTTATTTACCTTGCATTGATTCATATTGTCATATCATTCATATATGCTTTGGTCTTGTGTTTAACAAGAGAGCTTCATATAGCACCTCAACTCTTATTTAGAGGAATTTAGAGGAGATAGTCTAGAGCCATTCACCGAGAATTCGGCTACACTCTTTGTTACACAAGTGTGTTGCATTAATTTCTTAATTCCGCATCATTTGATATTAGATTAGCCTTACACCTATTTAACCCCCCCTCTGGTGTACTTTCAGAAATCACGTGCAAATCATGCAGTTATGAAAATCTGAAATATCCGCGCCATTAGTTACAACGCCTCAGGGTATTTATGCACTTGGATGTCCATCGAGAGAAAGAATCTGATCGAAGAAGAAGAAAAGACGTAATATTCCATAGAATTGATTGTAACCTAAGATACGATAGTGAATTCTCTCCCCCTCCCCATGGTTTTTCCCAATTTAGATTTCCACATAAAAATCTTTTGTCTCTGCCTTCTTACTGTGTTGAAATCTTCAATTATCACCCAATAATCAAATACCCTTCTCGCTTGTGGTGTGAGGTTGACCGTCTGATCAATCTGTCAGGAATCTCCACCACACTAATATATTACAATCTTCTATTCTCTAAATTGGTTCACCCTCGGATACTGGGCTAAGTTAAAAATCAAAGAGTTTTCCCGACCTCCTCACGCTCCGGTTGTCTTTGTTTTGTAGATCATCTTCAGGTCGGACGAAGCGAAAGCACAACCCACCCTATTAAAGCGCAGTCTATTAGTCCACTAATTATCCACATTAAAATTTGCTGAAACACCACCTAAAGAAACTGCGGATGAGAGGAAGGGCTAGATAGTAGGATATAATAGGAGCTTGGAGCAACCCACTACTAAGTAGCAATGTAAATGGATTCAGATTATCCAAACTGAATCTGCATTCATATCTTGTTGGATGTGGATAAAAAAATCCCTATCTAAAAAGATCGATATGGATCCAGATATTGATACTGCATTTTTCTTGAATACAAATTTTAATACTATCATGTCTATCTTTAGTATCTGTTTTGCGTCCTCTCTATCTTCTTGAGGTAAAAAAGAAGGTAGATACAAATGACAAAACATTGTCTTTTATGCACTTACCCTCCTTCAATTCACAATGGGAGGGGAGGGAGGACCCAAATGAGATACTTATACTCTCTGTTTCTTAACATGGATTAGTAGATGTTTGATGTCCCACCTACTAGCTAGCCCCTTCCAAACACACCCAAAATGACAAGGTATAAGAGATAGTGGTTCAAGAGTAGTCTTACGGTCTTACCATATTTAAATTTATTTGCGCAAGTAGCCCCTTCTTTTTCCTTTTTGGTAGCTAGTGGCATTCAAGGGAGAACCCAATTGAATCACTGAGAGAGGGGGTCGGACTATAATGAAAGCTCAACTCCCAACTTCAAAAAAAAAAAAAAAAACCCTACTAAAAATCATATGATATAAGTTGATTCTTGAAACATAATTATATATTCATTTGGATCACCAAATTTAAGAGTAGCATCAAGCATATGGAAGTTATAGGAGTTTACTACTAGCCTAATAAAATGGTATAAGTAAAGTAATATGGTATAAAGCTTTCAATTTTTTCATTTTCTGTGTCTTTATTTAGCTACAAATGTCAATCTAACATTGTGCGTCATCATTTTTTAATGTAAGACAGAGATAGGGAGGGAGAGAAAAATTGAGATTATTTGAAATATGTATACTAATTGAGAAGATTAATGGAAGGCAATAAACAATTTTAGAAAGTTTCAAATAAACTTAATTGACAATAATTAGGAAAGAATAGATATTATTTAAATACCTTTAAGTGAGGAAGCAACCATAAAAATTCATCCATAATTTCCTCCTTAGTGTAATGACCTTTAGCATGTATGTGCTATACAGTATAGGAAATTTGCAAAATTTTGGGGCCATGCCCTCCCTATTAGTCCGCCCCTGTGACAATGGATAAGGGTAAATCCTTTTTACCCTGTTTTCTAGAGTATGGGTAAGAATTTCTTAACCATTAATCTAAAAGGATAGGGTAAGAGTTTTCTTACCCAACCAATTTACTTGTTTACCCTTTAAAAAATATTATTAATATTATTAACACTAGTTTATAATTTCACAAATTCGTTCACTTTCTCATCTCCACTTTGGTGAACCGTAAACAATTACCTAGTGTGGTGAAGGTTTTCTGACTCGATTGATCGAACGGCCAACGTCACATCACGAGAATTAGGGATATCTTGATTATCAGGTGACATTAAGATTTCAACACAGAAAACAAGCAAAGACGAGATATTTTTTACATGGAAACCCAATTTGGGAAAACTAAAAGGAGAAGGGAGAGAATTCACTATTTTCAGGAATTATAAAGAATTCTATAGTTGTGTCATGATTACAATCTCTCGAATCTGATCCTTTTCCGTCGCTTTTTTTTGATGGAGATCCCAATGTATAAATACCCCGCGCATTTTAATTGATTAGTGCGGATATTTTGGATCTTTATGAGTACATGATTCGTCGTTGTGATCTCCTCGTAACCGCCTAGATCACACCCTTGATTGTAGGATTGACATGCAACGATAATCGCCACAATCCATAACAATTCGCGCCAGAGTAGGGGCATTATAATGTTTAAAAGTGTGGGGATGATCTGGCAGTATGAATGAATCCGGGAATGAGAAACTCTTGCCGCTAAGCTGTATCCAATGGGGGTGTTTATCTTTGTCGCGAAGGGTCTTCGTTGCGAAGGCTAGGACCGTTGTCTAGCAGAACGCATTCATTCATGTTCAACATCTAAATAAATGACTTAGGCTGAAGTGGTCTTGGGAAGGTGCTCGGCTCTTTTCTTGAACGATCTCGGGAAGGTGCTCAGGCTCTCTTCCTAGATCCGCAGTGGGAATGACTTGAATTGAAGTTGTCTTAAGAAAGTGCTCGGGCTCTCTTCATGGGCAGTCTCAGGAAGGTGCTCGGGCTCTCTTCTTAAGCCCTCAGTGGGAATGTTGGTATGTCGAGTAGTTGTTTGTTCAGAACGCTCCTAATGAGGTGGAACACGTGTCGCGATCCTGATAAATTAAAATCCGACTACTACAGATGCCCCATCCACCGCCTCTTTCTCAGAGTCTCTAAGAGAAGGAGGAGAGCGGACTAATCCCATCCTCTGGCATGACCCTTCTCTGAGTAGTCAGATCGTCCTTGGTACTCTCGTGGGAGAACGGTTGGGGCGGTTGGGGAGAATTCGAGAGAGCAGTTGAGGTGTCTTTCCGTACTCTGAGCTTTTCTAGAAGTTGATGCAAGTGAGGATCTGGTTCATTAATGTATATCTTCGCGAGGATTTGACCCATTATTGTGCATCTTTGGAACTTGATCTGGATGCGTTGTGGCTAAAGACAGTTGGCAAATTAATTATCATCGTCTTTTTCGAATCTCGGCATCATGATGAACCAGATCGTGTGGCAGCGGCAGTTAATATCTCGCTGATTTGACATGCCAAAAATCTCGAAATATGGATCGACTTTTTGGGAATTTGAGAAACTGAATAGGAAACAGCCTAGCTCCCCGATCTATAAATAGGGTGGATCCTAAGATGAAATCTGCCCATTTTTCAAAGAATTTCTTGCCCCAAACAAACTTCTTGCTCTAATGGGTTGCAATGTCCTTTTTCCTTCGTCCAATGGAGGAATGAGAAAAAATGGGAGAGTGATTGTTGGGCTCCTGGTATTCAGGAGTCTGGTCTTCGTGAATGTCAGTTTTTGTGATGTGCTTATGGCGAAACATCAGTCTTTGCGACAAGACCCTTCTGTCAGAAAGATAGGCAAGATTTTTGCTTCACCCTGATATGTTCGTCTGGTCTCCGATCAGATCTATTCAGTTCTCTGGTTGTGTTTTAGAGTCTTTCCTTCCTGATGGAGTGCTGAGGTAGGAGCGAGGATATTCAGAGCGGGTCTTTACTAATGAATCGCCCCCTCTTCCATAGTAATTTTCAGCTCCGGGCAACTTCCTGGGAGTTCTCGATATCATCGGCTTCCCGAAAGTTCTCAGTATCATCCTTTGAAAGATTGGCTGGAAGTAAGTAGGGGACGTGCTTGCTCGAGACTCGCCTCATGGATACTGTCATGGACATTTGCTTCCGAAAAAGGCAATCCGATGTGGACATTGGGCGGAAGGTGTATCTATATTTCTTTTCAAAAACTTATAGAAAATATGATGTAACTTGACATCACTTGCTAGATGTAATCACGTAAACTAAAGGAATTGTAATGTAAATGCTTTGAATGAACTATTGTGCATGTTTGGAAATGAAAGCAATTGTATTGATCTTGCATGTGTAATTGTTGACTTATTTTGGACTGGCAGCCTCTCCGAAGGCTGGATGTTTTTACTAGTCTCAGGAATAGTTTGGTTGATTTTCTCGGGGATAGACTAATAGGTGTGCGGCACAGGTTTTCCGAATGAGAGAATCTCATCTGCAGTACCTGCAAACATTTCCTTCGAGTGGGAAAGTCCCGGGTACAGAGTTAGGTCTCCGAGAGGGGAAATCCATGGTGCGGAGTCGAGATCGCGCGTGCTTCTGAGTGAGGGAAATCCCATCAACGGAGCCGCGAAGCCAAAACTCTGGGAGTGGGATTTCCTGCAGCAAAGCCCCGGACTCCGAGTGCGGGAAACCCACTTCGGAGTAACATGGATGCATGTAAGCAAACTTTTGTAGATGCCTCTGAGTGGGGGAAATCTCATCTCTGGGTGTACAAAATAAGGGTCGGTAGTGGCAGTAAGATGCACATACAAGCATGCAATGTAATATTCTTAAACACAGCGTTAGATGCATAAATAATACTAGGGAAATTAGATTGTATTTACACGGCTTCTACCCCAATGAGACTAGTATGTCGAGGGGATAATCTAAATAAGAAAACCCTCATAAATATACTTTATGTCCCATATAACCATTGATCATGTACAGTGTTCTAAATATCCCAGATATAACCCCGATATTGCGCCAATATTGGGTTTACGGCACCTAACCGCAATGATTTGGCACATCCAAAACGATATAGCGTTTTTCATCCAAAATCGTCGATAAATAGGCATGGACCCGATATATCGGCCGCAATTTCAGCGAGTTTGGACCCGATATAGTGTTTCACACCCATTTTTCTAGGTTAGGTATTTGGGTAATTCGAGTGACGTGACAATATGACATTTTTAAAGATTCTATCTACACTTGGATAGTGATTATAGATTCATAGGCTTAATGTAAGTTATCGAGTTAAGTATATCTTAAACATATAAGTATGATGTTTCATGTAGATTTATATAATTTATGCATATATTGTCTTATTGAGATGCGATTTAAGACAAGAAGATGTGTATATTAATAGTCCGATTTTGACATCCCATTTTTAAAATATCCCCGATACATCCCCGATATATTCTCATCTCCGATAAATTTTTTCGGGCGATGTAGCCGCTGTGGCCGCCATTTAGAACACTGACCATGTATGCACAATCCGAGTTGTCCCAAATGAGCATTTAAATTTTTAGCGCGCGAAAAGCTGAATAAAGCTATTATCTGACATTTCCCTTCCTCTGGAGAGCGTTCAGGCCACATCCCACTCGGATTAGTACATCAAGGGAATAATCCAGACAAGATAACCCTCATATATAAACCATGTGTCACAAATAACCAGGGTTTTGAAAGTTTTGGAAAATAATAAAAAAAGGTCTGAAGTGAGGATGTCACCCAATGACAGATTGGATGCGTATACTACGAATTGGGGCCCAAATAATTGAAGTGACAATCCGGTA